>JANHAO010013427.1:0-15851 GCA_026873985.1 Saraca asoca
TTGATATTATGGTTATAAAACGGGTAAGCACACATACACGGCTATATTTATACTTACTTATATTTTCAAATATGATTTTTGATGGGTTTTTAAGTAATCATGGGATTGTTTACTCACTGAGTTTCTATGAAACTCACTCATTTCTTTTCCATGTTTTTTAGAGTTAGAAGCCTTTCTAGATTCTCGTCCAGTGCACCACTTTTCGGGAAGATTGAAAGGTATAAAATAGTGATGTGATTTCGTAGTTGGATAGGATTACATGTGTATGTGTTGTATATATTGACTGGTTGCTCAGTAAAATGTGATTTGTATAGTTTAGGCCATTATGTGTCTGTTATTTGTTATACAGGTTGTGATTGGTAAGTAGCCCTTGTATTGTATTTAAGGCCATGTGGCTAGGTGTCCATAATACAAAGGAGGTTTTGTCAAATTTTCGGTAGAAATAATATTTATATTGGTTGTTTAATGTAATTTGTATGCATTGGTGTAGTATGTCATTGTTGTATGGTAAGGCTTGTAGGGGGTTTCCTGATGAAAGGGGTTTCCTAATGGAAAGGGATTCCTGATGGTAACCTTCTAAGCCGGGCACCTGCCCGGGATTGGGGCTTGACAGTTGAATCTTAATCTGGTTGAAGTCTTCACCTTGGAATGGAAGTTCTTGATTGAAGTTGTAGACCTCAAATGCTTGAGTGTGTGCCAGCAAAGTCTCAAGCTAGAATGCTTCAGAGCTTCACATCTCTTTCTCCAATGACTTGTCATTATGTAGAATGTACAAATGAGCTTTCTATTTATAAAGTTGTCAAGAGAATTCCCAGGGATAAGCATTATTATTTTTATTCTTTATCACGGTTTAATTTATTAAAAGGTAATTATTTGAAAAATCCCTATTGATTTGAATGATGCACCTCCACATATGACAATTTCTTATTTGTCAAGTGACATTATTAATTTATAGATTTAACTTGTTTGGTTGACCTATGACATACTGTACATATGAGGCAATTTAATTTGTTGTCAGAGACTTCTCTGGGAACTCACTAATTTTTCACATAAGATTTTAAATCTCAACAATAACTTTTTTCTTATTGAATCTAATTTCTTAGGTGCAAATTAAATAGATTAAATGTTAAGTGTCTACAGTCCCACGTTCACCTTTTAGTATCATGGATAACATATACTAATTACAATGTATGATAAATGATAGCATTTTATACACTAATTATTTAAATATAATTACATTGACATTACATAAAATAAAAATCTATCTTAATTTCTTCATTTGGTTATAGATTTTTAGTTGAAGCACCATCTCAATATAATTTTCTTGTTAGCAGATGAAATATTACCAATTGTCACATGTTATCTCAACTCAGCCACAATATTCCATTTGTACCCATAAAAGAACAAAGGATAAATGACAACATTTCATGTACTCCTAGTTCAATAAAATTATACATGCTCAAAATAATTGCTAGATATTATCTGAATATTCTTTTAATATTGTTATCAATGAAAGAAGGCTTTGGACTTTTTACAACTTCTAGAATTGAGTTATCAATTTACCAATTTACCAATTTGCAACTAAAGAAAAATGATTAAAGTTAGCATATAATGCAATGCATACTTACACAAATCTTGTGAATTTTCTGCACCTAGCTAGGAAATTGTCAATGCAACACTTGATGAACTCTAATCTTTGGTAGTAGAATGCAATGCTCGGAAATCAACTGCATAGAAGTTTGAATAGTAAAGGCTATCAAAGTCTCTTTGATGTTAAAGTTAGAGAGTATTTCAAATAAGAGAATGAAGTATTCAATAATAATAAATTTAGCACATACCTTATTATTTATAAACAATCAAAGGGATAAAGAAGTCTTTTGTTCAACTGAAGCTTTTAGCTAAAATTGGGCTTTAATTGTTTCATCAAATTGTTGGCCTCATATTTATCGCTAGCCCCTCTTTAAATGATCATGCGAGGCTTGTTTAAGTGATTTAGATGAATTTGAACTTATATTTGGTATAAACAATTGATCATACGAGCACTTGTGGTTGATTGGTCAACTTATGTGACCTTTAAGTGAGACGAAAGTCTCCTATCACACTTTAGTAATCTTTTATTACCATCTCAGAACTACTTCTAAATATTAATTAGAGGCTAAAATCTTCTTAACTATCTTCCTCAAAAGCAGACTTGTCTTATTTTCCTTTTTAATTGCCTTTAAATTTTTTAAAAACTATTACTATCCCTACTTTAATGTCATGATCTTTGTGTGATTAGTTCTGACCATCTGATTCTTTGAATCTTGACCCTTCATTTGCATTCTTTTGGCTTATAAATTTCCTTCACATTCCTTGCTATTACCATATTCATGCTTATTCCTTCAACTACTATAAACTCTCATTGTGCTCTTGATGTTTGTCAATAAGTTTCCAAGATATGTATCCCTAAAATTGGAGCCATCCAGAGATAATGTGATGTTTTCTATTGTTGATGTGATGATGTTTCCAAAAATCTGTGATTAGATATCATTTTCTTCTAGTGTAAGCTTATGGAGAATTATGTTGAATAGTGACGAAAGCACTTATGGGACAGTCATGAATTGTTTTCCAAAGATTGCAAAGATTTGCATCCTCTAGATTAGCCAGCTAATGTTGGTTATTCTCAATAACTATTTGTTATTGAATTATACTTGAATTTGAGTGCAAGTAGGTTCTGGAATACATTGATGAATTACTATCTACCCATAATGAATTTGCTACAAAGGTTTCTAGAAACAGCTCTCACCACAAAATTTTTTTTCTTTTAGTGGCCTTTTTGTTTGTGCATTTAGTGGCCGTTAATACCCTTCATGTGGTTTTCACAACTGCCACAGACACATAGATCGGGAAGCATTAGCAATGGTTATTTCTGTATTTAACAACGATTGCAGGTGTACATAGCGGCAGTTTTCTTTGTGTTTAGCGATGGTTTATAAACCACCATAACATTTAAGATAGCGACGATTTTTTTTACTTTAGTGATGGTTTTATAGAAAATAAAAAAAATTTACTTTTGGCAGCGATTTTCATTGCATTTAGTAGCTGTTTTTTAGAAAATATTTTTAAAAAATTTTTTTTGGCAACTGTTTCCTCTACAATTAGCGGCTGTTTTTCAAAAAATTGTTTTTGGTTGCAGTTGTCATTGCATTTAATGGCAATTATTTGAAATTTTTTTTCAAAAATTATTTTTGGCAGCAGTTTAGGCTACAAATTTGAATTTCTCATGCTTAAAAGAAATCAAAAGTACATATCCTTATTAACATTATGATGAGAGCATTAAATCTGGGTTTTAAATTTAGGAAATGATAAGATTCTCAAATTCAATACATTATGATACAAAATCAAATTCCAGAGCATATGATCATTTTATTCCTTTGTCTTTTTTTTGTTTGAATCAACGATTAGTACTTTGCCATTATTCATCGTGTATCTAGTTGCAATTGTTCCTCAGCTTTGGGCACTTGTCCCCTTTCAAACTATTCATATAACACCTTTATACGGTGCACTAATCAGCTTTAATTTGGCCAACACCATTGCTAGTAGGAAATTTCATTAACAAGTAAGGAGTTAATGCAATGGCCTAAGGCTGATTCAATTATGTTTGTCCAAGAATTGTGGTATATGCTATGTTTTATGAATCCAGTATAAAAAATTTGACATCCAAATTTTGAATCATGGGGCCATGTTCTTAAACACATCCTTAGCTTGACTGATCCCAAGACAAGCACTTAATTTCCTGAAAATCTTATAAGAATTCCTTAATATGGAGTCAGGCTTCCCATTGAAATGTGCATTGCCTAACTATATGGGTGTAGATGTCAGTTGACTTCCCCTAATCAACTAAGATACTTTTCACTACATAGTTAAGATTTGTCATTGTGATCACCATTGGATCTCAGTTCTCTCGATCAAAATTTGGAAGATGATCATCTTTAGAAAAAGAAATTGTCGACTCTGATTTCTATTTTAGCTTTTTCCCGTCTATAGTAATTACTAATTGCAAATGCCTCTTTCTTACATTTTTTATATTCCTCCACATGTAAATCCTCTAGCAAGAGTTTCCACTACACATGCAACCTCTATTAGCTTTGCCATAGGCTTCTTGCTTTTGCTTTTGCTCTTATACTCTACCCATTTTTTCGGAGAATGCGATCTAGACCGCTCATGTTCTTTTTGATCATTTCACAGTTTATATGGTCATTTTTTATCATTAGATCATATCTCTTATATTGTTGAAGATGTCATTTTCAAATCAACACCTTGATCTCATTCTTTAAGTTTACACACTCATTTTTATTATGAGTCTAGTGCCTGTGAAACTTGTAATAATTATTTGTTCCTAGGGATAGTGGTTTCTAGCTCTTCTTTGGTAATAACTTCATTAGCTCAGTTGCTTTAACATCATACATAATTTTCTTCAACAAAACATTCAATGGTGTATATTCAGTAAAACATTGCTTTAAGAAGAGACAATCTTAGTGATCATTTCTATCATTGCAATGCTGATCTTCCCCTGCTCGCTCAACAAGCCATTTTGCTTGTTCTACTTCTTTGATATCTATAAATTTGGTTGACCTTGCCAAAAGGTTGGAGAGACTATCCACCTATTTCTTTGCTAATGATTTGGGGAAATCCCCTAATCATAGCGCTACTAGAATTGAACAACAAGGACTACTTCCTATAGATCTTTTAACTCTGGAGCTCCATCACCCATCCGATCGGGAGTTACTTGTGCTTTCTCTTTCAAATTTATCAAAATGATAATTAGAATCATATTGACGATGGTCTCTTCATTATGTTGATCACGATATTGATCATCTTCATAGTAATGGTCCTATTGGTTGTCTTGATGGTGATTGTCATTTTGTTTGCCTAACTCTTCTCGCATCCATTCAAGCTCTATATGTAATTGGCAATTTTCGCCATACATGTTTTCAATATTATGATCATGATGATGGTGATGATGGTGAATAAAGTGATACTCTATAACAGTTCAACTATTATCCCTAGCTTCTAATCTTGGTGGAGTACGATGTTCATAATCTTGTTACACTTTGCTATTTCTCTGTTTGCAAGGGACAAAAAAATGAAATCAAGACTTTATAATCACAAGATTCTTGCAATCATGAAAATGTCCAAGATAATCAAAATCATCACCGATGAATGAATAGTATAAGTCCAATGATAAACTTGTTCAATTGGAATTCTATCAAAAAAAGAAATAGTAGCAAGATTATCTTTATACTCTCTATCATCTTTAAAATGGTCAAAAACTATTGTAAATTCAAAATGAAGGGTTCTACATATAGTATTTCACTCAAAATCCACTTAATAAATAACTTAGAATGCAAATAAAAATATTTTTATGAACAAAATTTAGTTGGATTGTTGAAAATTTAGACTGATGACAAGATCCTAGCAATTCTCATGTTATTGATTCATGAACAAAAATGTGTGAAATATCATAATAGAAGCTCAAAATCCAACAAAATAGCAATGGAATTAAACAAAATCATGTATGAGTAATGTACAAAGTAAGAATATATTTGCATAGTGTCTTCTAATCAAGATGCATAAGTAAACAATAATAAGAGTGAATTATATTATCAACAATAGGTTAAAGATCAAGTGCCAATGATGCTAGAGTTATAAAAAGGAAAACTCATCAATTGAATAACATTATAAATTGCACTTCGAAGAATCTAAAACAAAATTATTAAGATTCAAAAATGGAATATAGACTTTGCACAGATAAACTAATTCAAAGCCAAACTTTCAATTAGCACCAATCGCAGGGACTAATATGAGAAGAAGAAATCTAATCATGAAGAATTAAACATTCAATCATTAATAAACTAGAAGAAAACAAGATAGATCATCATTGCAAAAGCTTGAAATAAAGATATTAAGATTCTACAAATATAATGTAGATGTTGCATAGGTAATCAAATAGCTGACGACATCAATTAATGAACACTTCAATCTTTGGTGCAGTGGTTGAAAATCATCTACACAAGAATTTAAGCAGTGGAAATTGTCAAAATCCCTTCAATGCTAAAGTTAAAAAAGTATGTTAATAAGAGAATGAAGTATTCAATTACAATCAATTAATCACATTCCTTACTATTTATTAACCACCACAAGGATAAAAGAATTTTCTGATCAGCTAAAGTTTTTAGCAAAAATTGGACTTTAACTACTTCGTTGGGCTATCGACACCTATTTATGAACCCTATTGAGATGTGAATCCGATCAACTAAAGTCCTAAGCCCTAAACTGTAAATTGTAAAGGCAAAATAGCAAGACAGAAAGAACGAGAGAAAGAACAAGATTATACTTGAAGTTTTTTAATGTGGTTCAGCCTAACTTAATGCCTATGTCCACAGTTATTTTATTTTTCTATATTTTTGACTGAGCAATAGTATCTGTGCATTGTCTGTTGGTTGTCCCCCTTTTTTGTATAATGATTTCAATCCCCCTTTGTAGTGGTTGAGGCGTTACAATTTGAATACAATGAATCATGAATTGATTACATAATGGATAATGTTTGATTTGGAAATAGATTTTCGTAATTAATTTTTGACCATTATCCTCAATGACATGATGGCTAGGAAAGCGTGCTTCAAGCTAAGAACTAGACCTTGTCCTTAATGACCTGAGGTTACTACTTTGACCCTTGTTGACCAGCAATCTGAGTTTGTATTTGGTGACCTAATACCTTACTCCAATGACCTCAACCCTAGATGAGCTAAGCTTTTATTAGCTGGACTTATCCGTTGAACTTTTACCAGCCCATTATGGCACCAAAAATACCCATAACATTGGTCCCCTAGCTCTTAGTGTGATCTGCAGACTAGGAGTTGTAGTTTTCTAGTAAAAGTTGGTGATTATAATCAGCCATGCTATTGTTTAAACTTCTATCTTGTCACTCTATTTGTGCCAACCCATGCCATTAGATATACATCCACCTCACTGAACGAGGCTTTTAATGAACTTCTTTTATAATTTTCTTGCCAAGTTGAATGCTTAGTAGGCCGCAGATGATAACTCAAAGGTTGACATGAATGCGCCTCAGCTCATAAACCATGGCTTAATGAATATTAGCCAAGTTGAATACCCAGTAGGTCACAACGATAGCACATAGGTTAACATAAATGGACCTTAGCTAGCACACCATGGTTTAATATTAGTCAAGTTGAATGCCCAGTAGGTCGCATAAATGTACCTTAGCTAGTAAACTATGACTTAATATTTGTCAAATTGAATGCCTAATAGGTCACATGAATGTGCCTTCATGACTTTGTAAATATTAACCAAGCTGAATGCCTAGTAGGTCACATAAATGCCCTCAACTAGCAAACCATGACTTTGTTTGGGTTAAAACCAAGGGTTAAAACCAAGATGAATACTTAGTAAGCCAGAATCGACGACTCTCAGGTCGACTTAGATGGGCCCTAGCTAGTAGATTATAGCTCTTTTAACCTTAAGAATAGCTAGCTTCCTGAATAACATCACAGGATTAGAAGGGTGAGTTGAAATTTATTGAAAATATGGGTGCAAATGTTTAGCATTCCAAGCTCATGGAATTTCAGCTCTATTCATATTTGCTAAGTGATAAACTTCATTTCCTAAGTCTTCCTTGATAATGTATGGGCCCTCTTAGTTTAGACTTAGTGTCCCATCACTGGCCTTGCAGGCTATAGGAAGAATATGACGTAGTTTAAGATCACCAATTTTATAGTTCCAAACTCAAACTTTCCTATTATAGTATCTCATGACCTATTACTAATAGGTTGTGATCCTAAATGTCTGATAGGACATTGTAGTTGTCATGGTGACCTTGATGCCGAGGTCACTCATTCCTAGCCTTCTTTGAAGCCTGATTATCAGAGCTATCCTTCTGACTCTCCTTATCGTTCTTGCCATTGCTCCTCTTTTTATTCTGGTTGCAGTTGCTCATCTCATCCTTTGGATTAGTCTTTTTAGGGTCAAAGGTCTCCTCCCATCTGATCTTTTTAATAGCTCATTTATAAAACTCACATAGGTCCATGACTAGAGACTTGTATATACTCTCATACAACTTTCCATCCTTGTAAAGTCCTGCTAAGATCACTGTTAGGATACTTTCATCTGAGTGGTTCTCCAAGTTGCGGACCTTGCCCTTGAATTAGGTGATGTAGTCTTTTAATGATTCATTCTATTTCTAAAAGACCATTGCGAAGTGGCAGGACAGTCTAATCTGCCTTCTTAGTGCCTTGTACTACTTGATGGATCTCTTCTAGCACTCTTCCCAACTGTTAATGTTGTAAATGGGGAGATTCCTGAGCCATGTTCGAGGTATGTCTCCAAAAATGACTGGGAAGACATGACACTTGACCAAAGAGTTAGTCATCTAAAGATCTATCAGTACAATGAATGTGTCCAAGTGGTCGTATGGTTCACTATCCCCATTGTATTATGGGATAGTGGGAATCTTGAACTTATGAAGGAGAGGTTTTGTCTTGATCTCCCTAATGAATGTCATGCTCTCCTCATAATGATCTTATCAGTCCTAAGCCAGAGGGCATTCTTCTAACTGCTATACCCTCTAAAGTAGCTCTTCTACTATCTGGTCCTATGCCTTAGATTGATAGCCAGAAGATTGCTGGCTCCTTACAATTCCCTAATCATGGGAGTGGCGATCTGAAGTTCTATATCTTCTCCTATACCCATGACCTAGTGAGTACCAATTTGAAATATGTCCTTGATTAGTCCTGTTCGAGCCTCCAACTCGACATGAACCTCCACATCACTGATTATCTCCATCATCATCCTCTTAAGCTCTGTGGACTTCTAATATTGGCCATAAGTTAGAAGAAGGAACTGAATAAGCACGCTGAAGTACCTCTCTGATTGGCCTATCCTTTTGAGCTCCTTTCTGTGGCTGCTGGAGTACTTATCTAGGCACAGCGACCTTAACCTACTTTTGCACACCCTGGCTTGTGCCGGAGCTAGCACCCTAACTACCTCAACTAGCTCTTTTATTGTGTTTTCAAGCATTTCCTGACATTGATGCCATGCTTGCACTCCAGTAGTCTCAGGAACAATAGCAGCAAGCTGGCGAGGGGCCAATGGAGGCATGCCAACGACAGCAATTATGGTAGGGATGGCAGAAGTGCCTACCGTAGGAAGAACTGGGCCTCCAACTGATAATATATCGCACTACTGTTTCACGTAACCCTCAAGCTAGTCAACTGTAGTGTTTGA
Organism: Saraca asoca; assembly: GCA_026873985.1. Lineage (NCBI taxonomy): Eukaryota > Viridiplantae > Streptophyta > Magnoliopsida > Fabales > Fabaceae > Saraca > Saraca asoca. The sequence goes on from JANHAO010013427.1 coordinate 9,286, forward strand.
ATTCCTGGTGGTTCTTCCTCTAGCCATTACAATTGGACAGAAAATCAAGGAGAATGTAGTTTGGGGCCCTCCTTCTAGTACCAAATTGTTGATGTGTAAATCCGATCAACTAAAGTCCTAAGCCCAAATTATAAATTGTGAAGGCAAAATATCAAGATAGAGAGAGAGGAAGAACAAGATTACACTAGAAGTTTTTTAATGTGGTTCAGCCTAACTTAATGCCCACTCCACAGTTATTTTATTTTTCTATATTTTTGGCTAAGTAACAATATTTGTGCATTGTTTGTTGGTTGTCCCCCCCTTTTTGTACAATAATTTCAATCCCCCTTTGTAGTGGCTGGGGCGCTACAATTTGAATACAATGAATCATGAATTGATTACATAACGAACAATGTTCGATTTGGAAACGGATTTCTATAATCAATTTCTAACTATCGTCCTTAACGACTAGATGACTGGGAAAGCGTGCTTCGAGCTGCAGACTAAGTTTCATCCTTAACGATCTGAGGTTGTTACTTTGACCCTTGTTAACTAATAATCTAAGTTCACATTTGACAACCTGATGCCTTACTCTAACAATCTCAATCCTGGATGAACTGGGCCCTTGTCAACTACGTTTATCTATTGAACTTTTACTAGCCCATTATGACACCAAAAATACAAAGTTGAAATTCAAGCATCACGCGGTTCAACTACGCATGAGGATGACGTTGGATATAGCAAGATCCTACTCATCTGAATCCTTCCTGAACTCTCATTTTGTGTATTTCTAACCAAAGAAATAATTTGAATTTCTCATTTCACTTAAATCTTATAATTATATAATTTTTTTTTAAATTCAATTCATTTATAAAAATAGAACTTTTTAACGTGAATTCATTTGGAAATAATGAATTGAGTTTCACTTTTTTGTATAAATTTTATTGTTTTATGATATTCACTCGTTTAGACCTAGCATTAGCATGTATAAGCAATTGGGATTTAATTTACTTACTGACTACGATGAATATTTACTGAGAGAAAATAACATCTTGACTTACAAAAGAATAGTATAAATTGACAACTTCATATATGTAAACAGAAAGTATGAAAAGGACAATGTGTTTACGAAAGGAGTGATATTATATACACATTTAATTTTTTACATTGAGTTATCACATTTATTTTATGGATCAAAATCCAACAATAAAATCGTGTTGAAAAATATGATGTAAATACATGTCTAAATAGTACTTACCTTAGGAATATGTCATATTTGTCATCTTGTGGAAGTTGACTGGCAATAGTTAACGTGGAAGTGACATTGAAAATTTAAAATTGTTCTGGAACAGTGCACTGCAATAAGAAAACTAGGAAACTTTTGAAAGGTACTTATGATACAACACGCATTGACTTACCAGAATATTTATTTATCAACCTCTGCCCAGGAGAATGCGTCATGAATCATGGTGTCGTTGGCGGATTCAAAATTAATACAGAATACATTTTATCTATTTAAAATATGTCTTTGAGATAAGTTATTTTTTTAAAATTTAAAATTAAATATTTTAATCTTATGAATTATTTCAAAACAATAAGATAGTTAAGTAAAATATTAAGTTTAACAAAAATAGAAATAATTTATCCCAAATATAAATTTTAAAAGATAATTTATTTCAAATGCAAATTTTAAAATAAAGTATATTTTTCCCTTAATTATTTAAGAGTTTGAAATGCCTACATCTTGATTTATGGAGATTACATATAATAAATAATTATGGTTTAAATGTAATTTTGGTCCTATTAAAATAAAAAAATAATTTTAATTTTCTAAGTTAAAATACATAACCTTAATTTTCTTAATACGCCATTTTAATCCTTTGTTAAATTCTCATTTTATTGCTAATAAAAAGTTGACATAGAATAATATGAAGCATTCTTATTTAATATGGTCCACCTTTATAACCATATTTATATATGTACTTTAGAAATATATTTTTACTGTTGGTAATATATATACTAACAGAATTTTAAATAATTTTTAATTTTGATTTAATAAATTAACATGTATTTAATATTATCAATACATAAATTTATCAATAAAAATAATTACATTTAGGTTTAACAAAAATTTTAAAAAAAATACAGAAAGAGAATTTATTTAATAATAAAAATATTAAAAACATTGTATAACATAATTATAATTCTGAAACTTAAAAAAAAAACCCTGATAAATAGAAAATAAATAATAACAGAAGTATGATATAAAGGTAAAATTAAAAAATAAACTAAGAAAGTATGTATGTTATATTACTTCCTTTCAATTTGTTTTCTTTAACTGGTTTTTTTACTTTTATACTGGGTTGTTTTTTGCACTAAAAATCTATGTCTCTTACTTTATTTTATTATTATCTCAATTCATTCATTTCATTTAATTTATATTTTTGAATTCAAACTTATATTTTCAATATGAAAAATACAAAAAATCTTTTTCAACTTTTGGGTAGTTGGATTATATCACAACCAACTTTCAAAATTTGGAAAAGAAGTCTTAAAGTATACAAAACCATGGAATAAATACCTATTGTACATATAATTAACCATTTTATTTAATTACATAATTTATTCGTGAACTTGTTAAATAAGTATCACTATATTATTGAACATCTGTTTATTTTTTACATTATGTAATTAATAAAAATTAAATTAAATTTATAAAATTCTAATTAAACAAATGAAAGTGAGTTTGAAATTATATGTAAAAATGATATGATAAATTAATATATGGTAATATTATAATTCTTATTTAAAAAGTTAATGAAAAACTATCTAACTAAATAAAATAGTTAATTAAACAAATAATAAGTGCAAACTCTAAGTTTTTTTTGTACCTTAATGCTTTAATTTTAAGTTTATAAAGTTGGTGGAGATTAAATTCAACCACCCTAGGGTGAAAGGAAAATTTGTATGTTTCTCCATTTTCTATATTAACCCTATTTAATATCAATACTAAAAATATCAGTAATATACATTAAATTTTTTCTAAGTTATTATTCCCATATAAAAATATTAGTAAACTTTTATATTAGTATAATTTTTTATTTACAAATTATTTTTAATATTTAATTTTAAAATAATTTATATAAATAATTATAATAAATATAATTTATTACATACTAATATAGATAAAATTAAGGAAAAAATATACTTTACCTTACTAAAACTTACATTTGGAATAAATTATCTTCCAAAAATTTGTATTTGAGATAAATTGTCCTTTTTTTTTAATTAAACTTAACGTTGAATTTAACTATAGAATAGTTCCTGTGGATAAAATGTTAAATTTTAAATTTCAAGAGAATAAATTTTTTCAAATACAAATTTTAGGAAAGTAAAATAGTTTTTTTTCCCTATAAATTTATTGCGAGGGACAAGGTGCCTCCAAGAATTTCTTCTTTGGGCCAACTACAAGTAGTTTGGAGGTTCTATGAAGTAAAACTTTAAGTGAATAAAAATTACGTTTGCCTATGTAAAAAGGTCATACTAAACGTTAGCTTTTTCCATGTCATGATTATTTTTCATTATTTAATGTAGGAAGGCCTTATTGATCTTAATTTCATTACTTTTTCTATATGAATGTAAATACATATTTTTATCTTGAGCCATCATATATGATAATTAAAACCATTTCCAAGTTCACTCCTTAGAAATTTAGATTCAAATCTTAAATCTTTTGAAATTTAAACTTTGGTATTAATTCCAATTTTGTTTGACATATACTTTTTCCTTTATATTCCTTTTATTTTGTTATGAAGTAACTATTTGTCTCTTTTTTTTTTTTACTAGAAATTATTATTATAATATTGATCATTAGAAATGCAAAATAGAAGTGAAATATGCATGAAACAAACATAAATGATTTTTGTGTTTAGTGGGGGATACACAATTGCCACCAAATGCAATTACAACTTTAATTAAATGCAACTATTTCATTAATCGATTATAACTACGCTAAATACATGTCATCACATGAAATTGTGGTGTTATAAGGACTGCCACTAACTGATTTAGTGATAGTTTAAACCGTCATTATATAACAAAACTACCTTCGTTAAATGTAAATGTTATTATAGTTCTAGTCATTATATTATCTTACTAAACTGGTTTCATGCCCATCCATTGACCTTCCAAACCTCATGAATACCTCCGATTAGCTTTGTCAAGTTCTAAACTTTCTCTCATATCCCCTAATATCCCCGACAAATTTAAGCACTACTCATAGTAGTTCTAGCAATTCCATTAAATCACCATTAAAACCCAAACATTATAAGAATGGATCCATAACCTTCAAAATGACCCTAGACAATTTGTAGAGAGCGACCACCTGCCTTGAGTTCTTCTTGCCTGCAATCAAAAGCCACCTCTCTCTCTCTCTCGCAAACCGTTTTATTTCTTTGTCCTATTCAACAGCTCTCGTCTAAAATATTTGTTCTTTAGCTCAACCAACCATCTTCAATAGTTATTCATTTCTATACTTATTTCTCCATCCTTAGAGCTCCCTACATTCTTCATCTACGTTTCTTTCTATAAGAGGCAATTTTCAATGGTACTGGTTGAGGCCAAATCTCTCATAATTCATTAATGATTGAACACTATTTTAATACATCACAATGTAAATTTTTTTAATTTCATCCTTATTTAATTTTTATTTATAATTTGATTATTTATATATTTAATTTGATTCAATTATGTCCTTTTATCCATTTCTCTTCAACTTTACTAATGAAATTGATAATATGGAAGCATAAAATCTTATTTAATGCCCTCTAATGCTTAATTAGCATCCTTTATATTATAAACCTATTTTACAACTTTAATTCAAAAATAAAGACTGAAGATAATTACTTTAATTTCTTTTTTTTATTATTTAATCCATATTATTTGAATTCATATAAATATTTAATCTTCTTATATAAGATATATTTAGTATTCACACAAATAGTAAGTGACATCATATGAAATTTTAAAATTTTAAATTATCATTTTAGTTAATATAATATGATATAAATTAAAAAACACTTTATTAATGAAAATTTAATTTATTAAAAATTAAATTAAAAAAATTGATACCTATAAAAAATTAAAATAATATTTTAATCTTCGTCACAAAGAATGAAAGAGGGTGCGTGATCATTAAGCTGATTGGTTGGTGAGAAAAAAATAGAGGAAAGAAAAGGAGAAGAAAAGAAAAAAGAATTTTGTTGATTGGTAGGAAAGAAAATGAGAGAAAAGAAAAAGGAAAGTTTGTTGATTGATTGAAAGAAAAATGAGAGGAAAAAAAAAAGGAAAAAAAATTATATTATAATAATATAAAATAATTATAAGAAAAAAATTAGTAAATAAAATATTTTTACTTTTGAAAATCTTAAATTATAATTAAAAATAAATAAGCAATTTTTATACGAAAAATATTTTTTTCTATGATTTTTTTCTACCCTTTTATCTTCTATCATTTTTTTTGTTTTTTATTTTTTTGTCTACAACCAAATTTGCTTTCTAGTCGCTGTGAACTTTACAGGGTATAGGAACGAACGTACAAACCACAAACAAGCCTCAATATTCAGAATAAGCAATTTTTACAACTTCTATATATAAGCATAATCCCAATTTAAAAGTTCCATTCTTTAGAAACAATTTTCAACTTCTTGTTCTTGTACTACTATTCTCAAAGATCCAAACAAAGCATAATTGAAAAAAAAAAAAAAAAGCACAAAAAATCTGGTCACAGAAGAGAAGCTGCAATGCAGAGGAAGGAGAAACCATTCATTCATGGCTGAAAGGAACAAGTGGCCACGTGGAGAAATCAACTTCAGAGAAAGAGAAACGACTTTGAAGACGGTGGCGAGGCGTGACGAAGCTGTTGCCGATGGAGAGAACGGACGTTGGTTCCGGAGGTTGGGTGGGCAGCTGAGATCGGGCTTACCTGTAGAATAGAGGGCACTGTGCATTTTCGGTCCCTTTCCTACGCAATTCCATGCGAAAAAAAAATATCGTGGGCCCCACAAGTTTATTTTCTACCCGTTTTTCTTTCCGTGCATTTTTCGCGCATCAGCTAATCAAAAAAATTTCGTTTTCTACATTTGTTTTTTGCGGGATTTTTCTTTTCTGCACGTTTTCGATGTAACCAATCAGGCCTAAGCCTTTACTTGGGTAAGAGGAAAGAAAAAGAAAAGAAAGGAAAGGAAAATGAAAGAAAAAGAAGATAGTTTTCCATTAATTAATTGGGTGAAAAATGAGAACAAATGAATTGGAAAGAAAAATAATAATAAATTTTATTAAAAAATAAAAAATATTGAAAAAATTATAAAATTACATAATATATAATTGAAATGTGTAAATATTACACTTAATCTATAATCACAACTATATTTTGTTGTTATAAAAAAAATTGAAGTTTTCAACTTAAAAAAAATTCATGAGTGAAAAAGTGAAAAAATATATTAGAAAATCATAAGATTACATAATATATTATTAAAATTTGTAAATATTATACTCAATAAAATATTAATAACTCAATTAATTAAACA
>JANHAO010013428.1:0-15851 GCA_026873985.1 Saraca asoca
CTTCTTTTCCATCTTGGGTGTCTCCATGTTGGCTTTAACGGCATCAAGAATTTGTAAGGAGCCCATCTTTCCCTCTTGTGTTTGCCCCTCTATGGACTCAATCAATGCAAACAGCTTACTCCTTGGGGCATTCTCTCACCATGTGAGGCCCATCGCAAAGGAAGCACTTCAACAAAGGCTTATTGCTCCCTTTTGAGTCCTTGGTAGTCTTATGGCCCTTACTAGACTCCCCTTTTAGCTTGCTTGATGCTGATTTGTCTCCCCTACCTTTGCCATAATGGCCCTTTGAGGGTGTTTTATCTGATTGTTTAAACTCAATGAGGGATTCGGTAATAGAGATGGCGATCTCAAGGTCTTGAGCACCTCTATGTCGCACCTCCATCTTTACCCATGGTTGTAAGCCTTCTAAGAAGGCAAAGAACGCCTCTTTTGGAGGAAAATTAGGGATTTCCAAGACTAAGTCTGAAAACTCCTTGACATAATCCCGCACACTTCCACGTTGGGAAAGCTTACGAAGTTTGGACCTTACCTCTTCCTCAGCATGCTTCGAGTAGAATTGCCTTTTGAGTTCCTTCTTGAACTCTTCCTAAGTAGTGATGCTACTTATGCCCCTCTCCATTTCCGTGTACCTCCTTCTCCACCATACCATCACGGTGTCTTCAGGGTATAAGCTGGCATGATCAATCTTCTTGGCATCCTCCATGATGCCAAGGCCTTTGAAGTATTGTTCTAAACTCCACAGGAAATTGTTAATCTCCTTTGCGTTCCTAGTTCCCTTATAGGCCTTAGGCTTCGGAACATCCAACTTCGAAGGAACGAGGATAGTTGGGGCAATGGCATTAGCACCCCAATGTGCAGTTGCCATCTTGTTAAGGGTCACCTTCCCTTTAACTTCCCCCAACTCCTCAACTAGCTTCTTCACCTTTTCCTTGAGGCTATCCATATCTCCCTTAAGAGCAACAATACCATTGGCAAAGGAGTCTTGGAGTTTCTTACCTCGAGAGGAGCATGACTCTGCCAAGGTGTTCAAGGAAGCTTGCATCTCTCCACGAAGCTCTTCCTCCATGTCTTTGAGCTTCTCGATGCGTTCCACTACTTCCTCGAGCTGGTCAAACCTATCGGTCATGGCAATTTCCACCTTTGCCACCTTGCATTCATCTCTACCACCAAGTCTCGAGATTTCTCCCTTGACTCTTTACTCCTTTCGCTGCCTTTGGGGTTCTTCCTTTCTTTGTCCCTTCCTTTGTGGACAGTCCCTTCGCTAACACTAGCCATTTGTTGTGTGAAGGAGCAAGACTTCGACCAAACCTTGCTCTGATACCAACTGTCACGGGCTTGGGAATTTTTTTTTTTACTAAAGCTCGTGCGGCACTTAACTACACACCTTCGTAATTAAGTTAGCCTTCAACCTTACCACATCTTGAAGATTTTAGGAGAATAGGAGAAGACAAGTATGTGAACTAATAATACTTATATTGCAAAGCTTTACAAGACTTTGAGTACAATTAGGAATGGAATTGTGAGGTATGCCTACTATGACACCTTAAGTGGGTATTTATAGCCTTCCACCTCCTTAATGGATGGTTGAGATTAATTTGATCCTACAGTTACAATTCATTCTCTAGAATTATCTCCCATGTTCTAGTCTATTCTATACACATCCATATTACTCTATTATATTCTACAATATTCTAGAACCTTCCACACATATCTATTATGTTCCATAAGGTTTCAGAACTTTCCAGAAGACTCTACACCATTCTAGAATCTTCTGGATTCTTCTAAATCATTTTAGAACTTCTCAGATATTTCTAGAACATTCCAGAAGATCTTAGAACATTCTAGGACATTCTTGAGTATGCTAGAGAACTCTTCAAAATTCTAGCAAACTCACCTAAAAATGATTGTCTGAGGATGAAAAATTTTATGGGCATGGCACAGTACTCGGAAAACACCTAGGATCTCCACCCAGGATCTCTGGACAACCCGGTTCTTGATATAATCAATACTAAAATATTTCTCTGGTAGAATATCATATTATTAATATTTTATAACATAATGAGAGACATAGAATATATTATATATAAATATTGTGAATCCTAATAATAATATTTTATTATTTACTATAAATAATACTTATTTAAATATTTCTTTTTTTTTCTTTATCTTTTTAAAAATATGATCACATTAAATTATAAAATCATTCTTCTAATATTGCTTGTCATACATCATAAATTAAAACATATTGATACAGTATATTTATTCTTTCAAATATATGTTAAGTAGAGTTATATAAATAATATTTTGTGTGTGCATTGCCCTACTAATCAAATTTTCTGGTTCCGTCCGGTTAAAAAGATATAATTATCATTTTTTGGGAAAACCTATTGTTATCAAGTTGTTATTGGGAAATAATTGGTCGATTGCTCTTATTCCTATACAAAGGTAGAACCTATGGAGCTTACTGAATTTTGCCAAGGCTAGCACTAGCGCTATAGGAATTGGGAAGTAGCTGGATGAGATATTTTTTTAGTTAAATTATTTATTTATCTTAAAAATTGTAAATAAATAAAATAAACATTATAAATTTGAAAATATATAAATAATTTAATGATAAAGGCACTCAAGTTTTTAATTACCAATTTATGTTCTTTATAAAAATATCCTTTAAATCTTTATTTAAGATAAGTTTGTTAAGAAAATGACATAATTAACGAAAACATATTCAATAATAGAAAATTTTTAATTAAAATTTATAATTTTTTATTGTTTGATATTGATGAGAAAAAAAAATTGTTTGAATGAAAAATGCATAAAATTATACATGCAACATTCCTATAAAACAACTTTTTGCTGTAGAATAAAGGAAAGAAATTGCTTTCTCCTTTTTCTTTTAATATTTCTAATATACATCTTTAGGAGATCCTTTATTTTAGATGGTAGGTAAAACATCTTACCTTGGATAAGTTCAAAATATTACCAAACTCGAAATAATAATTAAACTCCATTGATTTAATTAATTCACAATTTAAAAATATAATTTTATATATAATATCTTGATATAAAAATATATAATATTATATAATTATTTTTAATCATTATATTACAATTATAATGATTATTTTTGTTTTCTATTAGATGATTTCTTTTAAAATATTTAGTATTTAATTTCTTTTAAATCGATTGTCTTGCTAAATGACTTCATAATGAATAATCTAAAAATAAAATGATAGAATACTTTTAGATGAAATTATATAATGTGAAGAATTAATAATATGAACTTTTTTGTAAGTATAAATAAAGATTATTTATATTTTAGTTTAATTTATTTATTATCTAAAAAAATAAGTGAATTAAATGAGTTAATCAAATTGAACTCGACCTTGTTCATTTTTTAAACGAGACAAACATAAAATCAATTTTAAACTCATTTAAACAAGTTGAGCTTGAGATGAATAAGCTCAAAAATATTAAATTTGGATTTAACTCAATTTTAAACTCATCAATGAAACATCAACGTGTAAAACAAAATAGACATTATATTTCTTATTTTGATTATATTAATGAGTTTTCTCTTTTTTTAATGGATTTCAAAATTATTTTTTCAATAAATTTTAAATCTTTAACTTGAACGTTATTTAGTACATATACTCCCGTTTCTATCCCAAGTTAGCTTCATTGGATTTACAATCATTTTTTCAAATACCATCTCAGACTTACTAAAAAGGCTTTAACTATTTTGAGATAATTAAAACCATTTAATTCAAATCGTTTCATAATATAATTATAAAAATACATGTATATACAAGTTATGGTACTATGGCAACTTAAAGGTTTTTTCGTGAGCTAAGCTTGTAATTTTAGCCCCGTCACTATTCCATGCGAACTTAGGCCCACACGAACTCGGTCAATATGAGCTAGTGAGTTTCACATGAAAAATACTCTAAGGCCATGGACTTGCTTGTATGGGCCCGCTTGCGAACTGGGTTTTTGAAACCCGTTTTCAAAATGGTTATAAGACCATATAGGCTGAAGCCCTTGCAAGGTTGATCCGGCCTGCCCATTTTACATCTTCCTTTTGAAACATACTGTGTGTATAATAGTGACTGTCGATCTTCTTCCCAAGTTAGAATCATTGCCTTGAAGAACTCTATTCAAGTTACACTTCTTCGAAATGCTGCAAATAGACACAACATGTAATCCAATGGGCCGTGGGTGGCTAAGGGTCCAGTGAGGGTCTTTGACTACTGAAGAAAAAATATGATTCTGTCCAATCTTATTGCTCTAAAAATACCTGTGTGGATGCAATTTTGGGAGCTGCCACTAGAATATCAGACACCTGCTTTTACACAGCACCTAGCATCGATTGTTGGCATTTACGTAAGAGGGATTGGAATGATAATTTCCCACTTTTACCAGAGCCAAGGTCTTAATTAACCTAAATGAACCTTTACCTATGGGTTTCATCGAGGCTTGATAATGGTGAATGTGTTAGCATTGCTATGGAGATTATTAGCCTTATTATCATGTCTTCTTTAGTTTTGATATTAAAAAATAATTTTAATTAATGTCACGATTTAACTATATATACTTTTAGTGTTTGTTCATTTTGCAGATTCAAAGTTAATCAAGTGACATTTAAAAGATCCATTATAGATTTAGTATTTTTATTGTTTTTACTAAGATTTTTTATAACTAAATTCCAATCCAATTTGATTCAAGCAAGTTTTCTTAAAACTAATATTGATGAAGAAATAAATCACTTGAAGTGAGTTAAAATCAAATATTTTTCAAATAAAATTTTTAAATGATTTTTCACTAGTGCAAATTCTATAAAAATCATTTTTCACTATGTGAATCAATTTATAAATCAATTAATACTGAAAATTTTGTGAAAATGTATATGAATCGATTCATGAAGAAATGTTTTGAAAAATGTTTCTTACTGTAGGTTAGGAAATTTCCTAAATCAATTAGGTAATCAATTCAAGACATGTTCGTATAACACTATGATTCGATCATGTTATAGGTAATTTTTGATACCATATAAATTGGCTAGTAAAAATTCAATGGATAAATTAAGCTGATAAGGGCCTAATTCATTCAAGATTAAGGCTGCTGGACCAAGACATCAGGTCGTCAAATGCGAGCTTAGATCGTTGGTCAATGCGAGTCAAAGCAGCAACCTTAAGTCATGGGAACAAGGCCTAGCTCGTAGATCGAAGCACACAATCAGGAAGATCCATTCAATTTCCTAGTTTAATGGGAATCAATTATAACCACAATCCTTATTTATTATGTAATTCTAGTCAAGTCAGGATACTTATTTGTTATAGATTTACTTTCAAATTGTAACTCCCCAACCATTATATAAGGGGATGAAATCATTGTACATAGGACAATCAACATACAATCAAGAAAGAGATATAGTTACTGAGCCAATAATATAGAGAAGACATACGACTGCTAAGCTAATAATACAGAGAAATAAAATAACTGTGGACGTAAGGATTAATTGACTTTAGTTGAACTACGTTAAAAAACTCTTGGTATCTTCATGTTCTTCCTCTCTATCTCTCTTTTTCTCTCTTTTTGTTTACATTCAACCTGCAATTTGGGGTTCAGGACTTGGGTTAATCGGATTTTACTGTTAACATTTTGACATTAGAAGGAGGGCCCTAAACTGCATTCACCTTTATTTTTTTATGGCTAGAGGAAGAACCACCAGGTGTTCAGATGCTGCAGTTGGCCAAACAAATAGTCATATAGAATAACAGAGGAATTCAGTTTTCCCTATGGTAGACACATCCGCCGTCCCTACCATAGGTATTGCTGCTAGCGTGCCCTCAGTGGCCCCACACCAACCTATTGTCATTGGTAGAATACAAGTGTGGCATCAGCATCATGAGGCTTGACAGGGCATTGACTCAGGTACAAGCACAGGGCCCATAAGAGTAGGTCGGGCATGCTGCACAAAGACAAGTTACTCCATTATTGTACATAATAAAATATGTTATCATAATTTAACTTTAATAAACTTCCTTAAAATATACTTAAAACAATTATTTTACCTGTCCTGCCAATTCTGTGAATTCCAACCATTACAACTACTTTGTTACATGCAAAATCTAGAAGTGAGATTGCATCTTATACTCGAGACTTCAATCCAACCGGGCATTGGGCAATATCTAAAACAATATCATTAATTCTCTTGGAGACCTCTTCAACTATCTTCTTAACAAATTCATATTCGTACTCATCCCTACGTGATGAATTATAAAAATTTAATGAGATCAATATGGATAAACAAAATTTAGTTATTTTCATTTATTATACTTCACACACACACACACACACACACATATATATATATATATATATATATATATTAGAGCAATCCTAAGGGATACGTAGGAGCTATCTATTATGTAAGTTATATAAAAATAAACATATAAAATTAAAATATGCATATATACTAAGAAAATTTTGTCCTTTCTTATCTATACATGATACATAAACGATCTTATAATGTGACCTAGAATTTTACAGCAAAGCTTGTTATGTTATACAATTTTAATAAGTTGTCTTCTCATATAATTTTTATATGAATAAAATATTAATTACACTAAATGTTATATAAATATGTTAATTCCTTGAATTCTTTGATTTTCTTGGGTCTTAATTAATATAAAAATTATCAACCAAGCTTATATTAGAAAAAGAAAATGTTAAAAGTAGAAAAGTACCTTCCAGTGAAATGCCATCCGGACAAATTAGCTATTTCATGCAATGCTAATTTCCAGTTTTGTACCCTCTCTTTATTATTCTTCAATTCTGCCTCATGTATAGTTAGTGCTTCTTGATAATTTTCTCGCAGATATCGCACATGAGATGGATCAACTTTATAAAAAATAGGTAAAACTAATCGATTTTTTTGCTTATTACATTCAAAGATTTTGACAAGTTCATCAAGACAAAAAGTTGACGACGCATAGTTTATTGAGAAAATTACGATGATAATCCTTGATTTATCAATTGTTTGGAGAAGAGCTGGAACAATTTCTTTTCCTCTTTCAAGCTTAGCATCAATAAAAGTGCGGATACCCTTCTCACGTAGAGCATTGTAAAGATGACCAGTGAAACCATTGCGAGTGTCTTCACCTCTGAAATTGAGGAAGACATCATATGTCCATTTGTTGGAGAAGGAAGAAGAAAGGCTTGAGAGTGTTGGAATGAGCTCTTTCGTGTTGGTAGAATATTGAATCTTGAGAAGGAACGAGGCAGAGATATGATAAGCCTTGTTAGCTTTTCTCTCCATATATTAATGTAATGAAGTTAGCGGGAATGGGACTTTGATGAAGCTTCCCAGCGATTAAATATGTGGAAAAGACGCCGTGCAGTGCCCGCCTTGATAAAAAAAGACAGAGACAAAGGGGTTGACTGAATTAATTATTTCTATCTTTTTTTTATTTTTTTATTTTTAGAAAAAAAAAAGATAATTTTTCATTTTGAACTCTATAATTTCTTTATTAGGAATCATTAATTTAATAAAAATAATTTTATTTATTTTATCGAGACTCATTATTTTAATAAAAAATATTTTTTATTTATCTTTCTACTAAATGTGCATTTTCTTTATTAAATAACGCATGTTGCATATTTTGTATATATTGATGCATGTAGGTTATTACAAATAAATTTACATAATTTTGTATATATTGATAGCATACTATCCTGCAAATAATATAAGCTAATGAATAGTCATACGAAACAGTTCAATTATTTACATCCTAATCATTTGGAGAGTTACAATAAAGTCCTTAGGTGGTAATATGTATTATTTATATCCTATAATTTATTGTAAAAATATTGCAAGAAACTATTTTTTTTATAGAAAATATTTAGATACTACAATTATAATATATGTTTTTACTTTTATTTAATATAAGAATATCAGTTGTCAGATTTATTTTTTGATATGTTAATTTTCTAGAATTCATATACATTAAAAAATTATAATTTATAATTTTAAAATATTAAAAATTATAATTAATTTCTTCCCATTAAATATGACATGTTACATCTTTTCTAGTACATACACCTATTGTTGATAAATACTTATATGCTCTAACCCCCGAATTGCATTATTTCTAGCACATAAAATAGTAAAAAAAAAAGGTTTGTCAATCACTCCAAAAAAAAAACATATGGGTACGGTTTTCAAATAGTTCTCTTGTTATATCTATTTAATTACAGTAGGAATGAGAGTTGGGTTGAAGTGAGATGGGAATTTCCATGAAGTTTCAATGCCTAAAATGCTAAATTCTCCTTCATTTTGCAAGGATATCAATGGATAAGAGACAAATCAAAGTAGATGGATCTCACTTTAATTATTGTAGGGCTCACATATTTTATTTCTTTATTAGAAATGCATATAACCACTATAATAATTTTTGTTAAAATAGGATTCTTTCCAGGAACTTTCAATGCAACAACCAAGCTTATAAATTAAATTATTTACTTACACTTATAATATTTGTTGCAAAAGAAGTTTTTAATTAAAAAAAAGTCATAAATTAATTGTTGCCACATGGCAATTGTATTTTGTGACTTTTAACATTAAATTTGTAAATAACTATTAAAGATGATATATATTTTGATCAACGACAAAATCATAACGTAAATTTAATAAATTTGTTGTAATTCAATTTCGAAGTATAAAAAAAATATTATAAATTATTCATTATTACATGTGCATCTATTTCCTTATTACAAATCCTATTATCAAATCACCGTAGATGCTAAAGAAATAGATAAATTGTTGTAATACAATTATATACCTAACTTCTTGTAAATTATTCACAGTACAATGTTAAAATATTAAAAATATATATTTTACAAGTTTTTCATATATATGACAACTGCAACTTTTATTTATGAATTTGCATTTTCTATGGACCATCTTGCAAGGATCGTAAAAATTTTAAACTACTTACTGCATATTTTATTTTTTGGTAGACACTTACAATACGTTATCGCAAATAACAAAAATCTAATAACTTATATATCTATTGATATAACTTCATGCTTTTAGAACACTCTTGCAAACAAGCAACCGCTTTTCAATAATTCAACTGTTGTAATTATTCATAAGTTATAATGAAGTCTATATGATGTAATATTTGTATAAAAATTTTTGTAATTTATCATAAGTGGTAAGTTGTTGCAACAAGACATGACGTGCATCTTATGTTTATGTGTCACATTTTTTATATAAAAACTTTGGTGCAACTTTTTTAATAAAAATGCACATCATAAATCCATAAAAAGTCACATCAATAAACTCAAATAAAAAAATTAATATGAGAAATGGAGTAGAAGCCCAAAAGAAAGTGATGTTAAGAAAAATATCTTCACTTCAAATAAATTAGTATCATATGGTTAAAATAATCAGAATAGTACAATAAGTTATAAACAATTTAACATGAAAAATCACAAATTCTATAGGAAAAAAATCATAAATGAAAATAAATCCATTATACTAAAAAAAATAATAAGATAATGTGTGTGAAAGATTATCAATCATAACTCTACAACTTCCTATCAACTATTCCTATATTTCTCCTAAAACTCTACAAGGATTCCCACATAACCTTTAGAGACATTCACAATATTATCTCTCCCATACTTAAAACTCATATCCAAATAAATATTTATAACCTAAAATATTTACTTGACAAAGGATCCAATCATATTCTAACTCAAACTTAATTTAAATAAGAAAATAACTCATAAAAAAAACTAATACTAATTAATAATAATTAAAATTTGGGTTAAACTCAATAAATAAAACTGAAGTGAAGCAGGAATTTTTACGAATGTTCAATGTAGTGACCAAGAGAGAATATATATCCCTAGATTTCTTTAAAAAATGAAGGGTGTGAATGTAATAGAAAGATAAATAAAAAAAAATATACAAAATAGTGATTTTTAGTAAAAAAAAAATTCTGGATTTTAAAATAAATATTATATTTTTTCTAAAATTAAAAAAATGACAAAGTAGATTATTGAGAGAGATAATATTGTAAATATTTACAGAGATTTTGTGAGAACTTTAGAGGTCTGGAAGAGATATAAAAATAATAATTAATTAGTTATAGAAGGATGCGTGGTAACCTTTGCATACATTCTCTTATAATATTAATGATATATAGTAGGACATGATATTTTAATATGGTTAATGGGAACAACGTCCCTGTTGAAATATCCACTGTATATAGTAAAATTTGATACATAACTCAACTTTAATGAACTTCCTTAAATATATACTCAAGATAATTATTTTCTTATATTTATTGGAGGATTGTATTTTTTTCATATTAATTTCTTAATACATGTATTTAATTTATTCAGATCTATTGGCCTTTGGTTCTCTTCCCATCTCAATTGAATTTTCATTTTCATTCCATTTTAAAGAACTAACAAAAATATAACATCTGCTGTGTTACCGGAGCAACGCGTGCTTTCTTTTATTGGCTTTCTTATACAAAAATCTATAAATTAAAATATCTGAATTAAAACGTTTTTTTTTTTATTGATGCTTTATAATATTGACAGTTATCTTTGCTACCTGTCAGTCTGTCACAGAACTAGAATTTTCAAAATTTAATACTTCCTACAAAGATATCTCATTAAAAATCAAATAATTTTTAATTCTAATTTTATCTTTTCGTAAAATAAATTATTTCGTTAAAGTGTGTTCACCAATTGTTTGATACTAATTATCTAACCAACAGAAAAAAAAATAGAAAAATTGTTATTCTCACTATTATTGTTTGCAATTTGTTTTACAATTGCACTAATATTTAGTCAAATTAACTCTACCTATTTTAATTTGATTATATTTTATGTACAATTATAAAAACTATTGTAAATAGTGATAATGAAGAAATTCTTGAAAAACCTAGCCTGCTTGAGTAGTCATTATTTTAGAAAACAGCCAAAATTCCTTGATGTCATATTTTTAAAGATAAATCCTTCATATGCTTTGACCTATTTACAGATGACCTCATTGTATATCTGGAACGTGCAAAAGAGCCTCTAATAGTAAGGTATGACTAAAATAATCATTACATTTCTAATTGGACAAAAAAATAAAATAAAAGAAGAAGCAGTAGACAATGCCATTTCATTAAAAGAAATCTTGATAACTGCAATTATGTGTTTTCATTTTGTAATTAAACATTATTTCAACTCTCAATATTTTTTTTTCGGGGGCAAAACAAATTTTATTGTAAATAAAACAGCTTGCTTCATATGTCTTGACATATTTATGTATTCATTTCTGTTCCATGTGCCTAATTTTACTAGTTTTATCATATAACTAAAAGCCCAAATTCTTGTGTGACTGTAATTTGTGCGTTAACACTACTGTTATTGCTAAAACTCCACCAGTAATTTAGTACATAGTCATTGCATAGACTCAAGATCAATTCTCAGAAAACAAATATAATAATTACCCTATTACAATTGATTATGATTTATTATTTTTAATATAATAGATAAAAAATAAATAAATATTATATAAATATATTAATTCCATGAATTCTTTAATTTCCCTGGATTTTAATTAATATAAAAATTATCAACCAAGCTTTAGGAGTAGAAAGTACCTTTCAGCGAAATGCCATCCTGACAAATTAACTACTTCATTCAGTGCTGATTTCCAATTTTGCACCCTCTTTCGTGTATACTTAAATGTTACCTCATGTATAACTAATACTTCTTGATAACTTTCCCTTAGATATCACACATAAAATAGATCAATTTTATAAAAAATAGATAAAATTAATCGATTTTTTTGCTTATTACATTCAAGGATTTTGACAAACTCATCTAAACAAAAAGTTAATAATGCATAGTTTACTAAAAAAATTACAATAGTAATCTTATATTTATCAATTATTTGTAGAAGAGTCTATGTAATTTCTTCCCCTCTTTCAAGCTTATCATCAATAAAAATGTAGATGTCCTTCTCACATAAAACACCATAGAGATGACTAATGAAATCTTTGCAAATATTTTCACATCTGAAATTGAGAAAGACATCATATATCTTTTTGTAAGTGAAGGAAGAGGAAGAAGAAGAATAGGAAGAAGAATAGCAGAGAGCCTTGGAATGGCTTCTTTCATGTTGCTAGAATAATGAATATGAGGCATAGATGTGATGAGAAGCCTTGTTAACTTTCCACCCCTCTTTATAACAATGAATATATAATATTGAAT
Organism: Saraca asoca; assembly: GCA_026873985.1. NCBI lineage: Eukaryota > Viridiplantae > Streptophyta > Magnoliopsida > Fabales > Fabaceae > Saraca > Saraca asoca. The sequence continues at coordinate 12,286 of JANHAO010013428.1, forward strand.
ATGAGGCATAGATATGATGAGAAGCCTTGTTAACTTTCCACCTCTCTTTATAATAATGAATATAATATAAAAGTGAGGAAGGTAGGAGGGAATGCCACTTTGATGAAGTTTCTCAGCTATGACGTAGGAAGAAGTTGGTGGGAAAAGACGAAGTTGGTGGGACTGGGTCTTCGTCTTTGATGAAGTTTCTCAGCAATAACGTAGGAAGAAGTTGGTGGGAAAAGACGAAGTTGGTGGGAATGGGTCTTTGATGAAGTTTCTCGGCTTTCTGCCCGGTTGGGGTTGGAGGAAAAAAATTATTCACAAATTTTTTTTTTAATTTTATTTTTTATTTTTTAAAAATGAAACATAAGAAAAGAAAAAATAGAAAAATAAGAATTTTTTTTCAAAAAATAAAAAAATAAAAAAATTATGTAAAATAATTAGATAATATGTAATAATTAATTATATATAAATAATAAAAAAATTTAAATTTTAAATTTTTTATTTTTTTAAATTTTTTATTTTTATAAATTTTTATTAAAATTTTTTATTTTTATTTATTTTTTTCATTTTTCATTTTTTCTTTTTCTGATATTTTTTTAAAAATAAAATAAAAAAGGAAAAATTTTAAATTTTAAATAAAAAATTTGTAAAAATTAAAAAAATTAAAAAAATTATTATTTTTTATTGAAATTATAATTTATATATAATTAATTATTTCATATTATTTAATTATTTTATATAAATTTTATTTTTTAATTTTTTAATTTTTTAAAAAAATTTCTTAATTTTTTTATTTTTATTTTTTTCTTATTTTTTAATAAATAAATAAAGGTTTTGGCACCGCCCTTGAAAAAAATAATTTTTGTTGGCAGTAGCAGTAATACTGCCGTCTGCACTGGGACAAATTTGTACCCCACAGTCCCACACCATTTGGGGATATAATTTTTTTTTCCAACCCCAAGCAGGGCACAAAGTCGAAGTTTCTCAGCAATGACGTAGGCAGTATGGAAAAGCAGCCCTGTAGGGCCTACCTTGAAAACAATGAAAGAGACAAAAGAGGTGGCCTCGTTGGTCGACCATGAATTAATTATTTCAATCTTATTTTTATTTTCTTTTATTTTTTAAAAAATAAAGATAATTTTTTATTTTGAAATCTACAATTTCTTTATTAGGAATCATTATTTTAATAAAAATATTTTTTATTTATCTTCCTCCTAAATATACATTTTCTTCTTAAAAAACCAATAAAAAAAGTTATCGGCTATCAACCATTGAGCTGAGGCAGTGACCCAAGGCATTAAAATAAATCAATTTATAATTTACACCCATTAACATTTTATTTATATGAGAAATTATTTCTTATGAAAATACACAAGCATTATATTTAAGATTATTTTTCACAAATTACTTACAGATGAATAAAATAGATTTGATTAAATTATAAATGTGTCAAAGATAAGTAACTCAATCTATTCAATTTGTAATGATTTAAAAAAAAAGAAGTGAAATCACATCATGGCCACACCTTCTTAATTGCTTGGATCTGATAAAGTGGGTAATAAAAACAATGTGGTCTCACAAAAGGAGAGAGGACTTATTAGTCAAGCATAAACTTTAACTGCAAGAATAGCATTGGATAAGAGAGAAATCAAAGCAGATGGATCCCACTTGAATTATTGTGGAACCCACACGTTTTATTTCTTTGTTAGTAATACAAATAACCAGTATAATAATTCTTGTTAAAATAGAAAACTTTTCAAGAACTTTCAATATAACGTCAAGTTTATAAATTAAATTGTTTACTTACACTTATAATAATATGTAATTTTTTTCTTTAGAATTTAGAGTTTTTTTCATGTTAGATTGTTTGTGTTTTATTATACTACTATAATTATTTTGATTATTCAATATTAGTTTTTTTGAGTGAAAATATTTTTCCCAATATAAGCATAGTACTTAAGATTAGCTTTTATAAATTATAGGATATCAAAATAGATTTAATTAAATAATAAATTTATTAAAGATAAACAACTCTATTCATTAATAATTAAGTTGTCTAAGACCAAGAGCATAGCATGCAAAATATTCTAAAGTCCATATCAGAAATGTGATAAATTATTTATTATATGATGTTGTAAATAATTTTACATGTTATTTATCTATTGATGGCATACAACTTTTAATGCTATCTACAAATAATATAAATCAGCTATTTAATAACCATATGAAGCAATTTAATTGTTTATCATATATATATAATTAATCATTTATCATAATTATTGATAAGTTACAATAAAATCATTAAATCATCTATCATTTATATTTTGTGACTCATTATAAAAATATTGAAACAAAGCACATACAAATTGGAAAATAATAAAAAAATAAATTTCACATGTGTAACATTTCTTAAATTTATATATCTCTTTAATTATAATTAATATATGAATAGAAGTTGGAGTGAACGTTGGATTGAAGAGAAATGAAAACTTCCACAATGTTTGAATGTCAAAAATGTTAAATTCTCCCTCATTTTGAAAGGAGTGTTGGACACTCTACAATAATACAATAAATCATAATGTAATAAAGTCTAATTATAAATATAAAAAAATCTAAATAAATATAAATGATAAATATAAATAATAAATATGAATGTAATATAATTTCGATTTGTAATAAGAAAGTGGCAGTACAACGTGAAAACTCCTTCTTGATTTTTTCTTTCTAACAAATTAGCAATAAGGACATTGTGAATTTCTTAGTCAAGCATGAACTTCCACTGTAATGAAATAGGACGCACTCCAAGAACTTTCGGAGCAACGTCAGGTGGGAACACCTGCCTTCACTTCCACTTTGTCAAGATACAAAACAAAAGGTTTTCAAAAAAGGAACAGCAGTGAAGAGATATGCAATTATAAGTCAAGAATCAACTTTAATTATTTCAATCTTCTTTGTCCTACTCCAGGCATAATAGGCAAGGTTATTTAACAAATTACGGGGGAGCAAAATGGACTTGAATTAAATTAGGTATAGATAAATTATATTCTTCATATTTTTATATTAGAGATAAAAAAATTCCATTAGTAAATTATAATTATTAAATAAATATAATTTCTTAAAAAATTTGTTACAAATAATTATATTTTTTGGAGTTTTATATTTTGAAATAATAATAAAAATAAGTTATTTGTTCATCAATCTAAACAACGAAAGCATCCATCTTTGAGTCTCAATAAAAGCTCACTAACAAGTTCACTCAGGGTTTATATGAAAAATGAATTTTCAAAATATTGTCCAAGCTCAAAATTAAGCTGGTTCGGAATTGCAATTATTTGTATTAATTTTAATTCTAATTGATATCTTTGGAACTAAAAATTTATAGGCTGGTTATGAAAGAATTTCGTAATCTCAAGAAGAAATTCAACAACACAATAAACACCAGATCTGTAGGGGAACCTATAGCATGTAACAATAGTTTAAAGTTTAGAATTACCTAGTAGACGTGATGAATCCTTACTTTGATCCTGGAAGCATCTGCTCTGTATATGGAGATAAACTGCCCTCTTGGCTATAATATGATA
>JANHAO010013429.1:0-15849 GCA_026873985.1 Saraca asoca
TGATGTTTTGAGCCAAAAACAGGAATACAGACAGCCCTCCCAACCCCCCCCCCCCCCCCCCCCAAAAAAAAAGAAAAGAAAAAACAAGTTAGAAAAATAGTTAGGAGCAAAAGCAATTCTATTTTTTCCTTTCAAAGAATGACAATAAAAAATTTGTTGTACTGTTCATTGATGGACTTGAAAAATGATAAAAGGAAGATGGTGTTTGAATGGTATACTTCCGGAGAAGTTTAATAGGATACACTTTGATATTATCACTGGCCTATGTTAATTGCTGATTTTGGTACTTACTTGATATAAGGTAGCTACTTGGTTTGGTTTACATCTTGTGCACATCAATGTTGGTGGTATGGTTACAGTGATATATTGTAGGAAATAGGAATACTTCTGAGGCCTCTCTGGTTTATTTTTGGGGGGGGGGGTGGCTAATTGGTAGGCTAAAATGTGATGCATAGAATGTAGTTGTATACTTATAGTGCCATATTAAAAAATGGGTTAACTATTATGTGCTTGAGGTTGTAAAATTTTATTTTGAAGCTCTTCTCTTCTTTGCTTGAATCATTTCCTCTTCCCCATTCCTTCACCCATTGAAATTTTCTGATATTTGAGTTTGGTGAATGACTGATTGCAGCCTCCTAAGATTAAAGCCTTCATTGAGAAGGTCATCCAGTGTCCATTACAAGATATAGCAATACCACTCTCTGGTTTTCGGTGGGAGTACAATAAGGTAATTGAGTGTCAACCTTGCTGCAACATTTTATTTATATAAATTTTTTGGTGACTTTGATTTTTCTTTCTTTTCAGGGAAATTTCCATCACTGGAGGCCACTGTTACTTCATTTTGATACATACTTCAAAACATACTTGTCTTCTAGAAACGACCTGACATTGTCAGATAAAATTCTGGAAGATGATAGCCCATTGCCAAAACATGCAATTCTGCAAATATTGCGGGCGATGCAAATAATTTTAGAGAATTGTCCTAACAAGAGTTCATTTGATGGCTTAGAGGTAAGCCTTGTTCTAGGTCTAGTGGAAATTATATTTTTTTGTCCTTTCTTACTAAAGTGGCTCCTTTGTAAATATCTGAAATCCTTTTCTTTTCCCCTTCCTTTTTAGCACTTTTTCCTTTAATTAATATTTGATATTTTTTCCTTTCCTAATATTTTCCTATTCCTTTGCAGCATTTCAAGCTTTTGCTAGCGTCAACAGATTCTGAAATTCTTATAGCTACATTGGAAACTCTTTCCGCACTTGTAAAAATAAATCCATCTAAGCTTCATGGAACTGCAAAGATGGTTGGTTGTGGTTCAGTAAACAGCTATCTTCTGTCACTAGCGCAAGGATGGGGAAGCAAGGAGGAGGGTCTGGGATTGTACTCTTGTATAATGGCAAATGAGAAAACTCAAGATGAAGGATTGTGCTTGTTTCCTTCTGATGTAGAAAATGGTAGTGACCAATCCAATTATCGGATAGGTTCTACTCTTTATTTTGAACTGCATGGACCTAGTGCCCAAAGCAAGGAAAAGAATGTAGATGCTGTTTCTCCTAATTTGAGAGTTATACATATGCCAGACATGCATTTGCATAAAGAAGACGATTTGTCATTGTTGAAGCAGTGCATTAATCAGTATAATGTTCCTCAAGAGCTCCGATTTTCATTGCTCACTAGAATTAGATATGCTCGCTCATTTCGCTCCCCTAGAATATGCAGGCTTTATAGCAGGATTTGCCTTCTTGCTTTCATTGTGTTGGTCCAGTCTAGTGATGCTCATGATGAACTTGTGTCCTTTTTTGCCAATGAACCAGAATATACAAATGAGTTAATCAAAGTTGTGCGGTCTGAAGAGACTATATCTGGATCTATCAGAACACTTGCAATGCTTGCATTAAGCGCTCAGTTAGCAGCATATACATCATCACATGAACGGGCAAGGATATTGAGTGGATCTAGTATAAATTTTGCTGGTGGGAACCGCATGATTCTTCTAAATGTGCTTCAGAGGGCTATTCTATCACTGAAGAGTTCAAATGATCCATCATCCCTTGCATTTGTTGAAGCACTTCTTCAGTTTTATCTGCTCCATGTTGTTTCAACCTCTACCTCTGGGAGTAATATTAGGGGTTCTAGCATGGTTCCCACATTCTTGCCTCTGCTGGAGGATTCTGATCCTGCACATATTCATCTTGTCTGCTTTGCGGTGAAAACCCTCCAGAAGCTTATGGATTATAGTAGCTCAGCCGTATCCTTGTTCAAAGAGTTGGGGGGAGTTGAGCTTTTGGCTCAGAGATTACAAATAGAGGTGCACAGAGTTATTGGTTTGGTTGGACTAAGTGACAACTTGATGCTCACTGGTGAAAGTTCAAGATATAGCACTGATCAGTTGTACTCCCAGAAGAGGCTCATAAAGGTCTCACTCAAAGCACTTGGTTCAGCTACATATGCCACAACAAATTCTACCAGATCTCAACAATCTCAAGATAGTTCTTTACCTGCAACTCTGGCCTTGATATTTGGAAATGTGGATAAGTTTGGAGGTGACATTTATTACTCTGCTGTTACTGTTATGAGTGAAATAATCCACAAAGATCCTACTTGTTTTTCTGGTCTGCATGAGTTGGGTCTTCCTGATGCCTTTTTGTCTTCAGTTGTTTCTGGAATACTTCCTTCTTCGAAGGCTTTGATATGCATTCCTAATGGTCTTGGTGCCATTTGTCTTAATCCCAAGGGGTTAGAGGCTGTTAGAGATACTTCATCTCTGCGGTTCCTAGTTGACGTCTTCACCAGCAAAAAGTATGTCTTAGCGATGAATGAAGCTATTGTTCCTCTGGCAAATGCAGTGGAGGAGCTTCTACGTCATGTATCTTCGTTGAGAAGCACTGGTGTCGATATTATCATTGAAATTATCCACAAGATTGCTGCCTTTGGGGATGGTGATGTTACAGGATCTTCTGGAAAGGCTAATGAGGGTACTGCAATGGAAACAGATTCTGAAGACAAAGAGAACGAAGGCCATTGCTGCCTTGTAGGTACAGCAGATTCAGCTGCAGAGGGGTTAAGTGGTGAGCAGTTTGTTCAGCTATGCATCTTTCATTTGATGGTGTTGGTTCACAGGACTATAGAAAATTCAGAAACATGTCGATTATTTGTGGAGAAATCAGGAATCGATGCTTTGTTGAAGCTGCTATTACGACCCACTATTGCACAATCCTCTGATGGCATGTCTATTGCTTTACATAGCACCATGGTATTCAAGGGTTTTGCTCAACATCACTCCAATGCTCTGGCACGTGCGTTCTGTTCCTCTCTCAGAGATCATTTGAAGAAAGCATTAGCTGGGTTTGATGTTACTTCAGGACCTTTGCTATTAGATCCTAGGATGACGACTGATAATGTCATCTTTTCTTCACTCTTCCTTGTTGAGTTCCTTCTGTTTCTTGCCGCCTCAAAAGATAACCGTTGGGTGACTGCATTGCTTACAGAATTTGGTAATGGTGGTAAGGATGTGCTGGAAGACATTGGACGTGTTCATCGTGAAGTTTTGTGGCAAATTGCTTTACTTGAAAATATGAAGCCTGAGGCTGAGGGTGATAGTTCATGTTCTGCTGAACCACAACAAACAGAAGTGGATGCCAATGAAACTGAAGAGCAAAGGTTCAACTCTTTCAGGCAGTTTCTTGACCCATTATTGAGAAGGCGGACATCAGGATGGAGTATTGAATCTCAGTTCTTTGATCTTATAAACCTGTATCGAGATCTAGGCCATGCCTCTGGTTCCCAACACAGATCAAGTTCTGCTGGTGCCTCAAACATGCGGTTAGGTTCTAGCCATCAATCTGGATCTGCTGATGCTTCTGGCGATACTATTGATAAGAAGGAATATGACAAGCAGAGGCCATATTATACCTCGTGCTGTGACATGGTAAGATCACTTTCATTTCACATCACCCATCTGTTTCAAGAGTTAGGAAAAGTGATGTTGTTACCTTCTCGTCGACGGGATGATGTTGTGAATGTGAGTCCGGCTTCAAAATCAGTGGCTTCTACTTTTGCATCCATTGCTCTGGATCACATGAATTATGGGGGCCATGTAAATCTTTCGGGAATTGAGGCATCCATATCAACAAAGTGTCGTTATTTTGGGAAAGTGATTGATTTTATGGATAGCATTTTAATGGAGAGGCCAGATTCATGCAATCCTGTTCTGCTGAACTGTTTTTATGGACATGGAGTAGTTCAGTCTGTATTGACCACATTTGAAGCTACCAGCCAGTTGCTTTTTGCAGTTAATCATGCTCCTTCATCACCTATGGAAACTGATGATGGAAATGCGAAGCAAGATGACAAAGAAGAAACAGATCATTCATGGATTTATGGTCCTTTAGTTAGTTATGGAAAATTTATGGACCATCTAGTGACCTCCTCGTATATATTGTCTTCATTTACAAAACACTTACTTGCACAACCCCTAACGGTTGTCAATACTCCTTTCCCACGGGATGCTGAGACTCTTGTGAAGGTCCTCCAGTCCATGGTGCTGAAGGCTGTGCTTCCTGTCTGGTCTCATCCCCAGTTTGTTGACTGCAGTTATGAATTTATTTCTACCATTATATCTATTATTAGGCATGTCTATTCTGGGGTTCAAGTAAAAAATGTAAATAGCAGCGGCACTGCTCGTATTACTGGGCCTCCTCCCAATGAAACGGCTATTTCAACTATTGTAGAGATGGGTTTTTCCAGGTCTAGAGCTGAGGAAGCTCTGAGGCAAGTTGGGTCAAATAGTGTTGAGTTGGCAATGGAATGGTTATTCTCTCATCCGGAGGAGGCACAAGAAGATGATGAGCTTGCCCGTGCACTTGCTATGTCTCTTGGGAATTCTGAATCAGATCCGAAGGATGGCATAGCAGATAACAATGCGCAACAGCTTGAGGAGGAGACTGTCCAACTTCCCCCTATTGATGAGTTGTTATCTACCTGCACAAAACTTTTGCAGAAGGAACCTCTAGCTTTTCCTGTTCGGGATTTGCTTATGATGATATGTTCTCAAGATGATGGTCAATACAGGTCTAATGTTGTCTCTTTTGTCATTGACCAGATCAAAGAATGCGGCTCGGTTTCTAGTAATGGAAATAATACCATGCTGGCTTCTCTTTTTCATGTTCTTGCTTTGATTCTTAATGATGATGCTGTTGCACGTGAAGCTGCCTCAAAGAGTGGTGTGATTAAAATTGCCTCAGATTTACTCTACCAGTGGGATTCTAGTCGTGATAGCAGGGAGAAAGAACAGTTGCCCAGGTGGGTCACAGCGGCTTTTCTTGCATTAGACAGGCTATTGCAGGTTGATCAAAAAATGAATTCTGAGATTGCTGAGCAATTGAAGGGAACTTTGAATAGCCAGCAAGCATCAATTACTATTGATGAGGATAGGCAGAACAAATTGCAGTCTGCATTGGGACTATCTACAAAGTATGCAGATGTACATGAGCAGAAGAGACTTGTTGAGATTGCATGTAGTTGTATGAAGAATCAGCTTCCCTCAGACACAATGCATGCTGTACTGCTGCTGTGCTCTAATCTAACCAGGAATCATTCTGTTGCTCTTAGCTTTCTTGATGCTGGTGGTTTAAGTTCACTTCTGTCTTTGCCAACCAGTAGTCTCTTCCCCGGGTTTGACAATGTTGCTGCTAGTATTATCCGTCACATCCTTGAAGATCCACAAACTCTCCAGCAAGCAATGGAATCTGAGATTAAGCATAGTCTTGTAGTGGTTTCTAACCGTCATCCAAATGGAAGGGTTAATCCTCGCAATTTCTTAGTGAATTTAGCTTCTGTTATTTCTCGGGATCCAGTCATTTTTATGCGGGCTGCTCAATCCGTGTGCCAAGTTGACATGGTAGGTGAACGTCCCTACATTGTTTTGCTTAAAGATCGGGAAAAAGACAAGCCCAAGGAAAAAGAAAAGGAGAAGGATAAATCATTGGAGAAAGAAAAAACTCACATCAATGATGGAAAGCCTGGTTTGGGAAATACAAACTCAACAAATTCTGGGAATGGTTTTGGCAAAATTCAAGATTCAAATTCAAAAGGTGTCAAAACTCATAAAAAACCTACTCAGAGTTTTATAAATGTGATAGAACTTCTTCTTGATTCTATATCAACTTTTTTTCCACCTATGAAGGATGATGTGGCCTCGAATGTTTTCCCTGTTACCCCATCATCAAGTGACATGGACATTGATGTGTCTACAGTTAAAGGAAAAGGAAAAGCAGTTGCAACTGTGTCTGAAGAGAATGAAACCAGTAGCCAGGAAGCTTCTGCATCACTTGCCAAGGTTGTGTTTATTTTGAAGCTTCTTACAGAGATATTATTGATGTATTCGTCATCTGTTCATGTTCTGCTCCGACGAGATGCTGAAATGAGCAGCACTAAGGGTACTCATCCAAAGAGTCCTGCTAGTTTAAGCACAGGTGCAATATTTTACCATATTCTTCATAATTTTCTACCCTGTTCTCGAAATTCCAAGAAGGATAAGAAAACTGATGGTGATTGGAGGCAGAAACTAGCAACCAGGTCCAATCAATTTTTGGTCGCTGCATGTGTTCGATCTACAGAGGCTAGGAAGAGGGTTTTTACTGAAATTAGTCAAATCATGAATGAATTTGTTGATTCATGTAATGGTTTGAGGCCAGCTGGCAATGATATTCAAGTTTTTGTTGATCTTCTTAATGATGTTTTGTCTGCTCGTACGCCTTCTGGTTCATGCATATCAGCAGAGGCCTCTGCCACTTTCATAGATGCTGGTCTGGTCAAATCATTCACTCGCACTCTTAAGGTGTTGGACCTGGACCATGCTGATTCATCCAAAGTTGCAACTGGTATTGTCAAAGCTCTTGAGTTGGTGACTAAAGAGCATGTCCATTCTGCTGACTCTAATGCAGGGAAGGGTGATAATTCAACAAAGCCATCTGATCTTAGTCAACCTGAGAGAATGGAGAATATTGGTGATCCATCTCAGTCCATGGAATTGACATCTCAGGCCAATCGTGATTCCCTTCAAGCTGAACATGTCTCATACAATGCTGTTCAGTCGTATGGTGGGTCTGAAGCTGTTACTGATGATATGGAGCATGATCAAGATCTTGATGGGAGTTTTGGCCCAGCTAATGCAGATGATTACATGCATGAAACTTCTGAGGATGCGAGAGGTCTTGAGAATGGCATTGAAAATGCGGGGATACAATTTGAAATTCAGCCTCATGGCCAAGAAAATCTTGATGAAGATGATGACGACGACGATGATGAGATGTCAGGAGATGGTGATGATGTAGACGAAGATGATGAGGAACATAATGATTTGGAAGAGGATGATGTCCATCACTTGCCCCATCATGACACAGATCAAGATGATCATGAGATGGATGATGATGATGACTTTGATGATGAAGTAATGGAGGAAGATGATGATGATGACGAGGATGATGAGGATGGAGTTATACTGCGACTTGAGGAGGGTATTAATGGTATAAATGTTTTTGACCATATTGAGGTTTTTGGCAGAGATAATAGTTTTTCCAATGAAGCTCTTCATGTGATGCCAGTTGAAGTTTTTGGATCAAGGCGTTCAGGGCGGACCACATCCATTTACAGTCTGTTGGGCAGGACTGGTGATAATGCTACCCCTTCACGCCATCCACTCTTGGTTGGGCCTTCTTCCTCATTCCAGCCATCGATTACTAGGCAATCAGGCTAGTTCTATTATGATTTTTCTATATTTTAGTTGACATTATACTCCCAATATTTTTTGTGGGATTGCAGTCTCTTGTGGTTTCGTAAATGGCTGAATGGCACCCTTTTTTTTTTTCTTTCAGATAGTATAATGGAGAACAACCCCATGGGTTTGGATAATATCTTCCGTTCGTTAAGGAGTGGTCGCCATGGACATCGTTTGAACTTGTGGACTGATAATAACCAACACAGTGGTGGACAAAACTCTGGTGTTGTGCCACAATGCCTTGAGGAGTTGCTTGTTTCTCAATTAAGAAGGCCAACCACTGAAAAGTCATCTGATCAAAATGCATCTGAAGTAGATCCTCAGAGTAGGAGCGAAGTCAGTCAGACACAAGTTTCAGGAGCTACAAGGCCTGAGACTCTGGCTGAAACTAATGCAGATCAGCAAGGTGGTTCTGTAACTCCTGCTCAAATTGGTAATCCAAACAATGTTGATGTGAGGCCTGCTGCAACTGGTTTTCTTCAACCAGATGCATCATGTACTCACTTACAGGCAGTTGAGATGCAGTTTGAGCATAATGATGCAGCTGCTCGGGATGTTGAAGCCGTGAGCCAAGAGAGTAGTGGCAGTGGGGCCACTTTCGGTGAAAGCCTACGGAGTCTTGATGTTGAAATTGGAAGTGCTGATGGTCACGATGATGGTGCAGATAGGCAGGCTCCTGCAGATAGGATGCAAGCAGGTGAATCACAAGCTTTGCGCTCAAGGAGAGCTAATATGCCATTTGGTCAATCTCCTTTAAGTGGGAGAGATGCATCCCTCCATAGTGTAACTGAAGTTTCTGAGAATTCTAGCCGAGATGCTGATCAAGATGGTCCAGCAGCAGAGCAGCAGGTGAACAGTGATGCTGGATCAGGAGCAATTGATCCTGCATTCTTGGATGCTCTTCCTGAAGAGTTGCGTGCTGAGGTCCTCTCAGCTCAGCAAGGTCAAGTGGCTCAACCATCAAATGCTGAGTCTCAAAACACTGGAGATATTGATCCAGAGTTCCTTGCAGCTCTACCCCCAGATATTCGAGCAGAAGTTCTGGCGCAACAGCAAGCACAGAGGCTGCATCAATCTCAGGAGTTGGAAGGTCAACCAGTTGAAATGGATACAGTCTCAATAATTGCGACGTTTCCGTCAGATTTACGAGAAGAGGTGATTTCATCAATGGTCCTTATTGATATGGAAACGGCATTGTGTATCTGATGTCTAAACCATGGTTTTCATGTATTCTTCTTCAGGTTCTTTTAACATCATCTGATGCTATTCTTGCCAATCTTACTCCTGCTCTTGTTGCGGAAGCAAATATGTTACGGGAGAGGTTCGCACACCGATACAGTCGTACCCTCTTTGGTATGTATCCCAGAAGTCGCAGAGGTGAGACTTCTAGACGTGGTGAAGGCCTTGTTTCTAGTCTGGATGCTGCTGGGGGGAGCATTTCTTCACGCAGATCTGCTGGAGCTAAGATAGTTGAAGCTGATGGAGCTCCTCTAGTTGATATAGAAGCTTTGAATGCCTTGATTCGGTTATTTCGTGTAGTTCAGGTATTGATATTTTCTTCAAGATTTTTATGATATGAAGCAGATCTTCAAGTGCATTCCCTTTTTATGTTAAGTTGTTGCCTTGAATTTTTTTCAGCCACTCTATAAAGGTCAATTGCAAAGGCTTCTTTTGAATCTTTCTTCCCATAGTGAAACCAGAGCTTCTTTGGTAAAAATTCTCATGGACTTATTAATGCTTGATATAAGAAAGCCTGCCAGTTATTTTAGGGCAGCTGAGCCACCATTTAGACTATATGGTTGTCAGAGCAATGTGATGTACTCACGTCCTCAATCATTTGATGGTAAGGCCACCTGATCAATTTTCTAATTTTAATATTAGATGCTGACAGAATATCTTCCTAATTCTCTTCAAGCAAGCAAAATGAAGAATCGTGTATGCAAGGAATTTTATTCTCCTGCCCAATCTTGTTTATATCAGAGTTGTCCTATAGATTATATTTAGGTCCTATGTTTATTTCTCTAATTTAGAAGGGGGTTTATTGATACCTGCTATATTGTTTGCTTGAATAGGAGTCCCTCCCTTGCTCTCTCGCCGTGTACTTGAAACTCTAACATATCTTGCTCAAAATCATCCATATGTGGCAAAAATTTTACTTCAGTTTAAGCTTCCATATCCTGCATTAAGAGAAACAGATAACACTGATGATGGACGTGGCAAAGCTGTGATGACTGTTGAAGATGAAAGGAATATAAGTGAAAATGATGAAGGGTACATATCCATTGCAATGCTTTTGAGTCTCTTGAATCAACCTCTTTATCTGAGGAGCATAGCCCATCTTGAACAGGTGAGAATTTTGTTTTTTTAACTGCTTAATTTTTGTGCCTGCAGAAGCAGCAGCTTTGTCTTGATAGACTTTTTTCCTTTTTGAGGATTCCTTGTCTTCTAGTTTTGTTCTCTATTTCTCTTCTATAAAAGTTTCTTTTTCAATCAAAATAAAAAATTGTGCCTGCAGGAAGTACTGTCATGATTTACTCATAATCTTGTGTTTTCCAGTTGCTGAATTTACTGGAGGTTATCATTGATAGTGCTGGAAGCAAATCTAGTTCATCTGACAAATCCCAGAGTCCTACTGCGGAGCCGTCATCTGGCCCACAAACTTCTGCAATGGAGGCAGATTTGAATGCAGACTCTGGTGTTTTGTCTTCTGGTGCTGATGCATCTGCTAAAATAGCAGGTTCCTCCAGAGGCACATCCTCTGGTAATAACAAGGGATCTGATACTCAAGGTGTATTGAGTAACCTGCCACAATCTGAACTGCGACTTTTGTGTTCATTGCTTGCAAAAGAAGGGTATAATTAAGGCTTTGAGTGCTTATTTGTTCCTTTGTATCAATGTTCTGAATTATACAACTTAGTTATGATCTGCTCATTCTGACATATCTTGATTCATCTCAGTTTGTCAGATAATGCATATGCCCTTGTGGCAGAGGTTATGAAGAAATTGGTGGCTATTGCTCCAACTCATTGTCAGCTCTTTGTCACCCAGCTTGCTGAAACAGTTCAAAACCTGACTTCATCTGCAATGGACGAGTTACGCATTTTTGGTGAGGCAATGAAAGCCCTCCTTAGTACTACATCTTCCAATGGAGCTGCAATTTTGAGAGTTCTGCAGGCTTTAAGTTCCCTTGATGCCTCATTGACAGAGAAAGAGAGTGACAGAACTGCTCCTTCTACTCTTTCTGAGGTTTGGGAAATCAATGCAGCTTTAGAGCCCTTGTGGCTTGAGCTGAGCTGTTGCATAAGCAAGATAGAATCCTACTCAGAGTCTGCTTCTGATTTTTTCACCACTTCTAGAACCTTTGTGTCTAAACCATCTGGTGTAATGCCTCCACTTCCAGCAGGTTCTCAAAATATCTTACCATACATAGAGTCCTTCTTTGTGGTTTGTGAGAAGTTGCATCCTGCACAGCCAGCTGCCAGTCATGATTTGGGTATTCCTGTTATTTCTGATGTTGAAGATGCCTCTGCTATTCAACAGAAAAACACTGGATCTGCTTTTAAAGTAGATGAGAAACATGCTGCTTTTGTCAAGTTCTCGGAGAAGCACAGGAAGCTATTGAACGCTTTTATTAGGCAGAATCCTGGTTTGCTTGAGAAATCCTTCTCCCTAATGCTTAAGGTCCCAAGATTTATCGACTTTGATAACAAGCGTTCCCACTTCAGATCAAAAATAAAGAACCAGCATGACCATCACCACAGTCCCTTGAGGATATCCGTAAGAAGGGCATATGTTCTAGAAGATTCTTATAATCAGCTTCGCATGAGATCAACTCAAGATCTGAAGGGAAGGTTGACTGTTCACTTCCAAGGGGAGGAAGGTATTGATGCAGGTGGGCTTACTAGGGAATGGTATCAATTATTGTCCAGAGTAATTTTTGACAAAGGAGCACTGCTTTTTACCACGGTAGGCAATGAATCAACATTTCAGCCAAACCCAAACTCTGTCTACCAAACAGAACACCTATCTTATTTCAAATTTGTTGGTAGAGTGGTAAGTTCCATGCAACTTCTCTGTTATTTTCTGTTGCTCATATATGCTGCTTTCTTACTCCTTGCTGCATTATTTAGGTTGCAAAAGCTTTATTTGATGGTCAGCTCTTGGATGTTCATTTTACTCGGTCATTCTACAAGCACATGCTTGGGGTCAAAGTTACATATCATGATATTGAAGCCATTGATCCTGACTATTTTAGGAATTTGAAATGGATGCTTGAGGTATGAGCATTTTTGTAGTTTTCCCCCTCATCAGTGCTTTCCCCTTTTTTCATATGCTTGCTGATAGTGACAACTATCTTGTGTATTTCTTGCCTAATTGCAGAATGATATCAGTGATGTTCCGGATCTTACTTTTAGCATTGATGCAGATGAGGAAAAGCTGATCTTATATGAACGAACTGAAGTAATGGCTGCTCTTAGACTTATATAGATTGTATTGGTAGACTATGGTTTTGTTATTGCTAAGATTTGGTGAACATGCCTAGGTGACGGATTACGAGTTGATTCCTGGTGGACGGAATATCAAAGTTACTGAGGAGAATAAGCATCAGTATGTTGATTTGGTTGCTGAGCATCGTTTAACCACTGCTATTAGACCCCAAATAAATGCTTTCTTGGAAGGATTCAATGAATTAATTCCTAGGGAGCTGATATCTATATTTAATGATAAAGAGCTGGAATTATTGATCAGTGGGCTTCCTGATATTGATCGTGAGTCCTTCATTGTCCTACATCACCTCTTTTATATCTCTGATTACTCTTAACCTGTATCTTGTGTACAGGGCTTCAAACTGTGTTGATTGGAAAATTTAACTAAAAGTTTTGCTTCAATCTTTTTCAGTGGATGACCTGAGAGCAAATACAGAATATTCTGGATATAGTGCTGGATCTCCTGTTATCCAATGGTTTTGGGAGGTTGTTCATGGTTTCAGCAAAGAAGACAAGGCTCGACTGTTGCAGTTTGTGACGGGCACATCCAAGGTAAATTGCTTTTGTAAATTTTTCTCGGCTAATAATTCAATTTCACAGTGGCTTTCAATGTCTGTTTTTTAATCTTCTAGGCTTTGTTGCTTGTGCTTTCTTGTGTAAGTAAATTATTTGCTTTCTGGCCCAGGTGTTTAAATACATGGAATGTAAGTAAATTGTGTTTTCAACAATCAGATATGTCTTCTAGAGTTTAATATATTTCTAATGCATTTTGGTCTTGATTCTTGAATGGTCCCACTTTCCATTCACTAATTTGGGGACATTGTGTTGGACCAGATTATGTAATGTCTTTTGGATTTGTAGATATTTGGGTGATTTTGTTAGAAATTGGCTAGGGATGGAGATCTGATTTACTGAAGTGTCTTCTCCTGCCAAATATTTGTTCATTTCTCCATCCCTTTACTGTGTTTGTTCCCTTTCCTGGTATAAATGTATCCTACTTATGATCGTTGACAGATATTGGCATTTTGGCTCTCAATTTTGTTGTAAACTCATTGTTGCGCTTCAATTGTAGTCTTACATGAACTGTAACTCCATGTGGATTCAAGACATCTATCAGGTGTCTGATCTAGCTACTACCAATTTTCAGGTGCCTTTGGAAGGCTTCAGCGCACTTCAAGGAATTTCAGGCTCTCAGAAATTTCAGATACACAAAGCATATGGAAGCATTGATCACCTGCCTTCTGCTCATACTTGGTACTCTGTCCCTTTCCTTTTGATTGACTATATTTCATCCTGTTTTCTTTTGGCCATCTTCAACTCGGTTTATACTTCATTATTTAGGAAGATTATGCTTTATCAGTCGTCACAACTATCATGCATCTTCATAAAGTGACAAGAATTATTATTTGATGCAGTTTCAATCAATTAGATTTACCAGAATATCCATCCAAACAACATTTGGAGGAGAGGTTACTGCTTGCAATTCATGAAGGCAATGAGGGATTTGGATTTGGTTAATAATATATATATTTTTTTGGGGGGGGGGGGGTTCCGGGGTTCAAAATATTCCTGTATTGCATTATTAGTTCAGATAACTATCCTGAAATAGGATTGAGTGGTACAGCACAGAGGTTGACAATATTTCAAGTTTATATCATGTTAATATGATGTACAGTCTTATATTTGCAATGGGAAATGCCTTTGGCAGTTTTTCAATTTCTAATTTTGCACTGTTTATTGTCTTAATATTGTATGATGATTCGGTTGAAACTGAGTATTGTGAATTTGTGATGCTACTAACTTGGCTAGCGGCTTCCGTGTTAACATGGAGAAATTTTGTACTCGTTCTTGTTGTCTGGCTCCCTTTATTGCGTGACGTGACTAGCGATACAATTGATGGAAGGTATTGGTGGTGGGCAACAGAATGTAGCTTAGGTTAATGGTGGCTAAATAAAATTGTGTGCAATTACTGGTAGTTACTCTGGTGAGTGGCAATTTTTTCTTCCAGGAATGATGCCAATTACACCTCTCCTCGCATAGTTACGCTTGCTATTTGGATATTTCTTTTATGTTTTTTGGGCTGTATCACAATCGAACATACTGTGCAGTGAAATTTATTGGTGAATATGCATTGTAAGGAGTCTTTAGAAGAATTGTCTTGTATAACTAGCAATGTAATATTTCACCAACCCACGTAAATTTGTGTTTAGAAGGTAGAAAAACATCACAGGTGAGAGTAGGGATCTACAGCCGCAAATTTAGTGGATAGGTCTCATCTCATCCCTTTTACTAGGGAGAGTTCTATAAACCTTGCTTGTTTTTGAAAATTACTCTTAAAAATAGTGGCTTAAAATGAGTAGGAAGAGTCCAAATATTATGTTGATCTCAATTTTTTTTTTTCCGGTAAAATTATGTAGATCTTTTAAGTAGTTTCAATGACACTTACCCATCACATTATAGTTTGTTAAGATTGCATTTTTATCCATAATACTTTCAGTCGCTTCTATGGTTTGTCAAGATTGTATGTTTCATTCGTATTATTTTGTGTAGTTTTATAGCAGAATCCATTTAAATATTTCATTTTAGAGTCCTTTATTCACTAATTTTAAAATCTTGAAACCATTAAAATGATTAGCTGTTGAAAAATATTACTTTCGTGAGTCTTATTGTAACTAGATTTTAGAATTTATTTGACGTAAGTAACTAATAAGTTAATTATTAATTATTTTATTAATTATTAGTTAAAAGTTAATAAATTAATTGATTATATTAGAAATATTTGATAAAATTAGCTATAAAATTAACTTATAAATGTAAAAAGATATAAAAGAACATTTTCATATCAATAGATATATAAAATAATTAATTTATATTTGTTTTGAAGTTAAAACATATTGATGTAATCAAAATATTTAAAATAAAAATAAAATTATCTAAATTTAATTAATTATATTTTATAATATTATATATATATATTTACTTACTTGGTGTGTCAAACACATACTAGGAAATCATTTGGTTCATAAAAAGTTTCACAAGTTTGAGAAGTAGAAAATCCTTCACTTGTTTGGTTGGCCATTAATTCAAAAAATATGGGAAATTGTATTTACCAATAATTTCTACTTCCTACAAAGTATAGGAGGTTCCTTACCTAGCCTTCTTAGATAAGCTCTACTCCTTGTGCTTTTAATGAAATAAAAATATAAAATTATTTTTATAAAATTTAAATAACGATAAGAGTATTCTTTTAAAAATTTATTCAATATCTTAATAAAAAAACTTATTTTTTTAAAGATATTTTGATAATATTTATTCGAAAGTGTATAATTAAATTAAACATTACATAAAAACTTATTTTTTTTTATACCAATCAAACAATTTTTAATACTTTTTAAAAAGTTCAGTTATGAATTTACTTTTTAAGAAGCTTAACTTTCTTTGGAAATTTATTTCTTATATAAACCACACGAATCTAACTTTATCACCAGAGTATATCACCACCCTTGGGGGGTGTTTGGTAGGAGGAAACTTTTTAGTTTCCCAGGAATCTTAAGTTGGGAAACAAAGTTTCCCATGTTTGGTAGCCTTTT
>JANHAO010013430.1:0-15854 GCA_026873985.1 Saraca asoca
AACAACACATAACAGAGGCAAGTCATAAAATAGTTTGAAAGTATTTAAATAGTGCAATCTTGAAAAAAAATCCCTAAATAAGCCTTGTTAACCATGTTTTTTTTTCCTTTCTATAGGTATGGTTAAGAACATCTGCCTCTATGCTTTATCATTAAATTTATCCAAGGTTGCAACATACACATCATCACTAATATCTTCCAAGCTACTCTGCATTTCCACACATTTAATGTGAGAATAATCATTCACTGAAGTCATTATGCTAGTTGTCTTAACATTTTTTGACCAATATATCTCTACCCTTGCAAGGGATTCCTCCATCTTTGTTGCGAGTGTTTTTTGAATAATACAAGATGGGCTATTTAGGGCCCAATAGGGGATAGATTTAAGAAGGAGAGAGTCCAAATCAAGGAACTAAGACGTTTAGTGAGGATGTCATAGTAGGGCTGCACTCTTTAAGAACCTCAGCTCATTGGCAGAAAGAAAACCTACAGGGCTAGCATTGCGAGACCAGCTAAAATAGTCGGCAGGTCACTAAGCATAGCCTAGGGTTGCTAAGCTAGCAACCCAAGCATATGGAAGGGAGTTCAATCAGTAACTAAAAGCATATATCCTCAATTGATAAGTTAAACTCCAAAATCAACACATCAGTCTCTCAATTATCCTACATTAATTTGCCCAGTATTTATTATCTAATATCTAGCATTTAATGCCCAATACGACAGGAATAATCATTTTGCTATCTACTAATTTACAATTATAACCCTCTTTCCTTCTATAAATAGAAGGAGCAGGACATTGTAATAGAGGTAGAAAAAGAATTAGCATGCAAATACTTTGTCAAAATGATGAGAAAGCACTTTCACAATGAGAGAGCTCTGGTATTGTAATCCAGTTAAGCGAAATTGAGAGAATCAATGTTCCAAGTTAATACAAGAATATCATGGACGTAGGGACTGATTTGGCTTTAGCTGAATCATGATAAAAGCTTCTGGTGTTTGCTCTTTTCCTTTTCTTCTTGACCTCTTTACATTTTTGCATATCAACATTTTTAGGCTTATAATTTGGGGGAAAGTTAGACTCAAAACTTGTTGACTAGATTTTGATATCAATATCTTGGTGTTAGAAAAAGGCTCTACTACGTTTTCCCTACTCCTTAAACTTGGTCTAACCACCATGGCGAGAGGAAAAGCTATCAAAAATATAGAGACCCCTACGGGCCGACCTAAAGGTCAGATACAATAACAATGGGATACGGTTGCTCCCACTATAGGTGCTACCGTTGGTGTGGTGTCTTTTACTCCACACTAGCCCTGCATCCCCAAAATGGACGGGGCCTAGATATGGTACCAGTGCCAAGAAGCACTTGACTAATGCCAAGAAGCAATTGAGAATACCATGAAGGAGTTAGCCGATATGGTTAAGACATTGGCACAGGTGTAAACCTAGGGTACACCAAGACAAGCTGAAGTTGTTACACTTGGAGGTGGGCACTAGTAGCCAGGGCCTCAGTTTGAGGAGCAGATCAGAGTTGAACAACAATGAGTTAGTTTGATTCACTCATCCAATTCACGGCCAAGGTCAGAAGTCTACTAAGTTAACAAAGATAAGAAAGAGGGTAAGCAAGGTGAAAGCTCACACCAAGGTGAGGGCTCAAATGAGACCGGCCATGAACGGAGGTGAAACTAATATTCATCAAGCCATGAACATAGTGATAAGCACAAAACCTCAGATCGCTATTCTCATAATAAGCAAGAAGACAATAATCAATGATTGACTAGTAACTAGTCCGAGGTGCAGGACCTATTGATTGAAGAGCTTCTTCAGAGAATGAAACAACTGGAGAAAAGATCTATGGCTCAAAGTAGCCAAAGCTCTCTAGGAGAGAGGACTCCCCTTTCCAGAGAAATTAAGATGGAACCCCTTCCTTAAAGGTTCAAGGTCCCAATTATCCCGCAATACAATGGGGATAGCAATCTGTATAATCACCTGGACGCTTTCAATGTCCAGATAGACTTGCAGACTTCCAACCCACTCGTGAAATGCTGAGACTTCCCTGCCATGCTTGGAGAAATATAGTTAACATGGTTCAGGAGTCTCCCGACTTGTAGCATTCAAAGTTAGGAGGAATGCCAGGAGAAATTCCTCGACCAATATAAGTCGTTAAGGAGACAGCTTACCCCATCTTACCATCTAGCGACAGTCTTTTAATGAAAGGATGAGTCACTCAATGATTATATCACCATGTTCCGATGAGAGGTCAGCAATGTAGAAAACCCATCAAACAAAAGCATCCTTACAATGATCTTTGTCAGCCTCTATAAAGATGGGAAACTATATGAGGATATATATAAATCTTCAATGAAGAGTTTGGACAAGTTCTTCAAATGGGCCACCAAGGAAATTCAATGGGAAGAAACTTTCAGTCCAAAGAAGTCCAATCGAAAGGAAGAAATGAATACGTCCAATCAGGGTAAGAAAAGGACTAATGGTGGGAACAACAAGGAAGGATAGAAGCATATCTCCGGAGAACAAGCCTTAAAAAGGGCCAGGAGTAAACAGCCCTAGTATCAAGGCCTTTACAATAGTGATACCATCTTGTCAGACACTTCTGATAGGATCTATGCAATCAACAACAAAGATTTTGGCTGACCCAAACCTCTAAGAATTCCCCTCAACCAAAGAAATTGTGACAAATTCTGCACCTACCATAGCGAAGTTAGACACAACACCTCAAATTGTTGGGCACTTAAGGACACCATTGAGGACCTAATTAAGAGGGGTCATCTGAGAGATTATGTGATGAGACCCTCAGGGCAGCAACCCTCATATCCTTAGTTGTTGGTGCAATGTCAGTAGCAGCTGACCCCTAAGGTTGAAGCCACTCCCTCTGTAAGGATCATCTTCACCATCCATGGTGGTCTACACATCGTGGGCATGTTGAACAGGTTACACAACTATTATATACAAAAAGCCAATTGTGTTCTGCTTACAAGCCACGTAGAGTATGAGAGACTCACTAAAAATTCCAAAACAACCTTAGATAGCATCATGTTTACAGACGAAGGTGCACAAGGGATCCATTATCCTCATAATGATGTGATAGTCATTTAAACCAAAATCGAGAACATTGAGGTGAGATGAATAATGATTGACACTAGGAGTTCTGTCAATGTAATGTTCAAAGGGTGTTTCAACCAGATAGGCATAAATATAAACCAGCTAAATCCTTCTCTCGAGCCATTCTATGGTTTGATAGGGGAAGGAGTACTCTCAGTGGGATAGATTAAGCTTGTGCTCACTCTAGGGGATTTGGATCATCAGGAGACTATTATGGTCGATTTCTTGATTATAGATTGCCCTTCAGCTTATAATGTGGTGTGGGGGCAACCCACCATGAATGACCTCAACATGGTCGCATCGACCAAGATGCTGACTATTAAATTCCTTACCCTGAGTGAAGTTGGATGTGTGCAGGGAGAATAGCAAGTGGCCTGGCATTGCTATGAAGAGGTAGTCAGACTCAGGGTCCAAGGAAAGAAGGTGCATGTAGTATTTAGAGGAGAACCTCGAGCCATGAGACAAAGGGGTCAATCATGACCTCGGCCTTCGTAAAGTGGATAGCAAATGAGCTATTGATCCTATTGAAGAACTTGAAGATGTGCCAGTTAGCAAAGCCGATATAGAAAGGTGCCTTAAGTTAGGAAAGAACTTGCCATCCGATATAAAGATGTAGTTGGCCAAATTTCTCAAAGCAAACCTAGATGTGTTTGCCTAGAACCACGAAGACATGGTAAGCATCAACCCTAGGGTTATGTTGCATAGGTTTAATATTGACCCCCAGTATAAACTGGTTTGCCAAAAGTGATGGCCGATGACTATCAATGAAATGCCACGTTAAAAGAAGAGGTGGACAAGCTTCTAGCCAATATATTCATCTGGGAGGCACATTACCCCACTTGGGTGGCCAATCCTATCCTTATTAATGGAAAATGGAGGACCTACATCAACTTCACTGATCTTAACAAGGCATGCTTGAAAGATAGCTTCCCACTGCCAAGGATCAACTAGCTCATGGATGCAACAGCGGGGCATGAACTCCTCAGCTTCATGGATGCCTACTCGGGCTATAATCAAATCCTAATGGCCATATAGGACGAAGAACACATCTCGTTTATTACAAATTATGGATTGTACTACTACAAAGTGATGCCCTTTGGGCTTAAAAATATGGGAGCAGCGTATCAGTGATTGGTAAATATGATGTTCTGAGAACAAATCAGTAAGATAATAGAGGTGTATGTAGATAACATGTTGGTTAAGTCCAAACAACTCACCAATCATGTTCGTGACCTAGATGAGATGTTCTAGATTTTGAGGAGGTACCAAATGAAGATGAACCCACTCAAGTATGCATTGAAAGTCACATCGGGAAAATTTCTCAGCCTCATAGTGAATAATAGGGGGATTGAAGTAAATCTAAAAAAGATTAAAGCTCTCCTCGACATGTGATCCCCTTTCTCTTCTTTGATATCTTGAAAAAAGCAAAAAGATTGGAATAGACGCAAGAATACGAGGTCGCCTTCTAAGAGCTTAAGCAGTATCTCACAAGAGCTCCACTCCTGACTAAACCAAAAGAAGGCGAGAAGTTAATCCTATACTTGGGCATATCCCAGCATGCCCTGAGCACAACCTTAATGCAAGAAGAGAAAGGTGCTTAGTTCCTTGTCTTCTATGTGAGTAAGAGACTACTGGATGCTGTTACTCACCTATGGAGAAATATGCCTTCTACCTGGTCATTGCGTCTAGGAAATTGTGACCCTATTTTCAGGCCCATTGCATAAGGGTACTCATGTAATTCCTGCAAGGCAGGTCTTGTAAGAAATAGATGCCTCTAGTAGGTTACTGCCCAATTTGACATTGAGTATAGGCCCAGACTGGTGATAAAAGGGCAAGCACTAGATGACTTTATTGCATAATTCATAAGGCCCATGCAAGAGGTCGTGGGAACTTTGGAAGCTTCATGGTGGGAATTGTATGTTGATAGGTCATCCAATGATCAAACTGTTGGAGTTGGGGTGCTCCTTATTAGTTCGGAAGGACATAAGATCCTCTGCACCTTAAGGTTTGATTTTCAAGCCATTAACAATAGGCCGAATACAAAGCACTATTGCCTAGGGTAAAGTTGGCCAAGGAGGTATGGGCTGAGAAGGTAAAGATCTTCAGTGACTCATAACTCGTTGTCTACCACATGAATGGTGAATACCAGGCCTGGAGGTCGAAGATGACCAGCTACCTTTGGAAAGTCTGAGATTTTCTAAATTCCTTCCAACAATATGAGGTTATCCAAAAACCACGAGCCTAAAATATGCACGTTAATGCCTTGGCTCGCTTGGCTAAAGTTAAAGAGGGCGACTTTTCAGAGGCACTTCCGATATGATTTCTGTCATCCCCAAGTATTAGGCAAGAAGATGTCATAATGGCGATTACCAAATCACCAAATTCCTAGATGCACCCTAATCATAGATTATTTATAGACTGATAGGCTTCCAGAGGACAAGCTCGAGACACATCAATTGTGAATAAGAGCAGCCAAATTTTGTATCAACGACGGTGTATTGTATAAAAGAGGGTTCACGACCCTTCTTTTAAGATGCATAGACGACAAAGAATGCAGCACTGTCCTCTAGGAGATCCACGTGGGCCATTGTGGGAATCATGCTGGGGGGCTATCTTTAGCCTAAAAGGCTCTCCGATAGGGTTTCTATTGGCCTATGATGAAATAAGATGCCATTAACCTTGTCAAGAAATGTGACAAGTGTTAGAGGTTCACGAAGATACCGCAAGCTCCACCGATGTACCTACGACAGATGGTTAGTCCATGGCCCTTTGCCATTTAGGGAATGGACTTGATTGAACCACTTCCTATAACTCGAGAGAATTGTACACATGCTATAGTAGCTATAGACTATTTCACCAAGTGGGTAGAAATAAAGGGGCTTGCAGAGATTTTGTCTGCTAAGGTCAAAAAGTTCATATAGAGTAACATTATTTGTAGGTTTAGAGTCCCTCAACGGACCATGACTGATAACAAGACCCAATTTACTAGTGAACAATTCGTCAAGTTCTATGATATCCTCAAAATCACCAAAATCTTCTTGGCTGTAGATCATCCACAAGCCAATGGGCAAGTCAAGGCTGTCAACAAGATCATCTAGCAGATCTTGAAGACAAAGTTAGAGGCCAAAAAGGAAGCATGGGTGGACAAATTGCAAAAAGTGCTCTTGGCATACAGGACCACACCCTGCAGCTCTACAGGAGAAACTCCCTTATCAATGGTATACAGATGTGAAGTAATGATCCCTGCAGAGCTTAAAGTTGCAACCCAATGAAGAATTACCTTCAACCTAGAGGATAATGATCAATTGCTTGTCACGAACCTAGACCTTGTGGAAGAGGTGAGGGAAAGGGCTTATCTCAAAATCGTGACTTACCAATAGTGAGTGGTGAGATAGTACAATTGTAAAGTGCAAGTTTGAGACTTTAAGCCTAGCGACCTCGTTTTGTGCCTTGTCCTCTTGGGAGCATGCAAACCTAATAAGGGGGCCTTAGGACCAAACTAGGAAGGTCTGTACCTTGTCAAAAGAATTGTTTACAGTGGAGTTTATCATTTAGCAGACATGAAAGGGACATAGTTCCCTCAAGCGTGGAACACCGAGCACCTTCGTGATACTACTAATGAAAGCCCTGATATTTGTAAAAGCTAATCAAATACTTACGTTTGTGTAATTCTTTGAATCTTTATAAAAGAAAAGTCTTTACAGAATTCTGTGCGAGAAATGATGTGCTCATACACGCTTATGTAGTCCCGTATGTGCAAACATGTAAACTAAAAAAATGTAAATGAGAATGCATTAATAAAGTAAATTTGTACAAATGCTTAAAGGTTTTTTACAAGCTCCAAAAAGGGAAAGGGAAAAAGAACACAAAGTTGTAAAACCCAAAGCCTATGGAGCAAGTGCCTCAGGAGCCAGGTCTTCTTGAGGATGGAGATTGCAGGAAGAAGAGCTGAGAATATCTGCTGAAGGGACAACAACCATCTTAACGACCTACAAGTCATCTTCCTTTTAATAGCACCTCTAGTGGGAAGAGCTTCAGCATTAGAAGTAACACTCTTGTTAGAAGAATTGGCCTTAGCAGCCCTTCTCTTGAAGTGTTCAATAGCCTAAAGAGCCTAGGAACCAAAAAGGAAAATTCTAGTTTTGGATATTGCTCCCACAAAATGAAGAAGAAAGCGATGTAACTCTTGGACTTAGCCTCTTTAACCACATTTGCCCTCAGCGAGGCAGTCTCCGCCCTAATTCTGGTTGCCTCTTCCTTTATAAGAGTGACTTCCCTCTTGGTTGCCTCCAGCTCCTTTGCAACAGCTTTGACTTGCTACTTTGCCACCTTGACCCATTGCTCAGCATCTATAGCCCACTATTTTGTGCATTGGCTCATAGGTTTAGCCCTCTATCTTACCCATTGAACACGTTCGAGGGCTTCGTCCAATTTGATCTTTGCATTGGCCAGATCATTTGTCATAAGATTGGGGTTTACCATAGCAGCTTCATGATCTGCTTCTTCATGAGACAGGGTAGCCTTTAACTCCTCAACCTTCTCCCTCAGGTTGAGGACCTCAGCAATGTAAACAGCTAACTCATCTATGAGGTTCTCCTTCCCTTGATCTAGGGCTTAAAGTGCCTTATTAATTTTCATAAATGTTAATGAATTTTGAAGAGCTAGATGACCAAGTTAGATTAAAAAAAAAAAAACTTACTACTAAGTTATGGTGGCCCACATAACTTACCAACCTTCCAATGGAGAATTCCTCAGCCTCCAATACTTGAATCCTTCTATAAGCGCCCAGGATCATGTCAATGCTATCCACAAAGACTTGAATGTATTCCTTGATCTTGGAGTTGAGCTTAGTAGATTCATCACTCACTCATGGGCAACAATCTTCTTCCTTTTCCCCTTATCTGTCTTTTGTTTCTTGGAAGGAGGATCAAAAGGGGTAGTGACATTGGCCTCAACTATTGCCTTGAGCTATGAAGTTGGAAACAACCTTTACAGAGTGGCCATTACCAAAGCTAGGGATCGGGCTATAGCGATGGGAATTACATTAACATCAGAAGCCAATGGGGTCTCCTCCCCATCATCAGATGGGGACATTCTAAGAATGAGCTCCATTATCTGTTCGTAATCTTCAAAATTAGTAAGGCCAACCTCCGTCACTTGACGAATCCCTACTTCTTCAATGATCTCGATACCTTAGGCCAGAGTGAACTTGTGTAAACAAAAAAGGCTTTCATTGAAATGAAAGTTGTTCTTAAGGTCTTTCATGGTGGAAGACTTATCTAGGATTCCCTATTCCTTAGCTCGAAGTGTTGCTTGCTTGCCAGTGCTGTCTATGAAATAAGGTAAAAGGTAAGAATAGAAAACAAACTTAGGTGAACCATTGAACCTATGCATCATCAGTTTGCCTACCTGGGGTGAGGACAATACTAAAATTTCTGAGATAACACAAAGACGGGCATAAGATGTAGAACCAATGAGTCTTATAGTGCCCTACATTGGATCTCCCTTTGGCACCCTGTGCAGCAAAGTTCTCTTGTACTCTGTCAGTTGAACCGAAAGGTAGTAAAGCCCTTTCAATGAGTTTGCACACCTAAGGATGTACAAGTAGCACAGAACCTTAGTTGAAGGTGGTGGAAGACTATTGCCTAAGTGAATTAATGCCAGTAAGATGAGTTGGGTATAAGAATTTGGGGTGAGTTGCAATGGTCTGAGCTTCACCTTGTTTAAGAAGTTAACAATGAAAAGCTGCATCAAGAACCTAAGTCTCGCAATGAGGTGAGGAATGCTGATAGCGATAAACCCTCAAGCCGGATAGGGAGTATAATCATTCAGAGACAAAACCATGATGCTATACCTTTTAGGGAACCGATATGATCGAACCGTAGATAGAAGCTCATAATAATGCAAAGTAGAGACGTGTAAATTGAACACTTGACAATCAGTGGATCACTGACTTACACTAAACTCTTGGCCCTTTATGGGGTCCAGATGAACATTAAAGTCCCCAATAACTCCACTATCTCTTAAGGTTATCCCACTGGAATGCTGCACTCACTCCACATCCTGAGATAAAGGATTAGGTTCACTTTCATCCCTAACTTAGTGATGGCGACACCCATGACCTGCGTCCATCTACACAAAGAAAAGAAAGATCGGTCAGGTCACCCTAGGCGAGCATGACTAATAACTAAGGCTAAGAAACTTCTTATACTGCAAGCCATATGCATCTTAAGCCATCCCATCTACAACTTTGACTCTAGCAAACTAAAGATTCAACTATCGAACCACAAAATCCCAAGGAATTTGAAATGGTGACCAAAGACCTTAGGGCTTACTGATGGATTAATCAAGCAAATCGAAGCAAACAGAAAATACCCAAAAGTAACACCAAATAAAACTTTCATTCTTTAGCTAACAATAAGCAAACTTCATGCAAACCACAAAGCAGAGAAATACAAAAATTACCAGATCAAGGGAGACTTACTATGACAAATCGAGACAGAAAGTCTAAGATGGCTCCTAAAAAGAATCTTCTATGGATGAGGCCTGGGTAGTAACTGGGGAATCAAAATAGTGCTAACAATAATTGACAATAGGAATCAGTTACGATGCTTGTCGAAGAAGATGGACAAAGGGAGTTTGGAAAGCTTGAAGTTTCAAATGACAGAATGAGAGGGAGAGAGGGGGTCTCCTCAGCTTATAATGCACATAACACCACCATTAGATCTAGGAACC
Organism: Saraca asoca; assembly: GCA_026873985.1. Classification (NCBI taxonomy): domain Eukaryota; kingdom Viridiplantae; phylum Streptophyta; class Magnoliopsida; order Fabales; family Fabaceae; genus Saraca; species Saraca asoca. Next base: position 9,853 of record JANHAO010013430.1, read on the forward strand.
CATCAGTCACCTATGATCTAACGGCCTAGCAGAAACGAGCAGTCAGTTGACAATAACGCAGCAATTGCACATACTAAAGATAGAAGTAATCATTACAAGCTAATAAGCAGGAGTTTAAGAGAAGTACGTGAAGTAAATGAATGCGCACCAGGTGACCTATATAATCAAAGATTGTGAAACGAAAAATTAAGGCTCACAATTTCAAGACCTCACATCTAAGAAGTGCTAGCCATGCACCAAATCTTGCATGAGCTATATCCAAGAAGTGCTTTATGCACAAAAATCTTGTGCGGACAATTTCAAGACCTCGCATCCAAGAAGTGCTAGCCATGCACCAAATCTTGCATGAGTCATGTCCAAGAAGTGCCCTATGGACAAAAATCTTATATGGATAATTTCATGACCTCGCATCTAAGAAGTGCTAGCCATGTGCCAAATCTTGCGTGAGTTGAATCTTGCACGAGTCGAAACTAAGAAGTGCTCTATGCACAAAAATCTTGCATGGACAATTTCAAGACCTCGTGTCCAAGAAGTGATAGTCATGCACCAGATCTTGCACAAGCTACATCCAAGAAGCGATAGTCATGTACCAAATCTTGAACGAGCTATGTCTAAGAAGTGCTTTATGCATAAAAATCTTGCATGGACAATTTCAAGATCTTGTGTCCAAGAAGTGCTAGCCATGTGCCAAATCTTGCATGAGCTGCGTCCAAGAAGTGCTTTATGCATAAAAGTCTTGCGTAAACAATTTCAAGACCTCACATCTAAGAAGTCCTAGCCATGCACCAAATCTTGTGTGAGCTGCATCCAAGAAGTGCTTTATGCATAAAAATCTTGCACGTACAATTTCAAGATCTCGCCTCCAAGAAGTGCTAGCCATGTACCAAATCTTGTGCAAGCTACGTCGAAGAATTGCTCTACGCACCGAACTCTTGCACAAACAATTTCATAATCTCACTAACAAAATCATGGCTTGATTGAATTACAAATTGTATGCAAAGACTTTGCTAGTAAAATGTAACTTCCAGTCTGTAAAGTGAACTGAGAGTTGGAAGGCTTATGTTGTGGGTGTTTTCTGAATAATACAAGATGGACTATTTAGGGTCGAGTAGGGAATAGATTCGAGAAGGATAGAGTCTAAATCGAGGAGCCAAGATCATTTAGTGATGACATCACATTAAGGCCTCATTCGTTAAGAACCTTAGCTTGTTGGTAGAAGGGGACTGCCATGACTACCCCTAAGGGAGCCCATAGGGCTAGCATAGCGAGACTAGCCAAAATAATTAACAAGTCACTAAACACGGCCTCGAGTCACTAAGTTAGTGACCTAAGCATATGGAAGGGAGTCTAGTCAGCAACTAAGGGCATATATCCCTAATCGATAAGTCAGCCTCTAGAACCGACACATTAGCCTCTTAGTTGTCCTACATTAATTTGCCTAGTATTTATTATCTGACATCTAGTACTTAATGCCCAATGTGATGGGAATAATCATTTTGCTATCTGATAATTTACAATTATAACCCTCCTTCCTTCTATAAATAGAAGGAAGAGGACATTGCAATAGAGGTAGAAAAAGAATTGGCATGTAGATACTTTGTCAAAATGGTGAGAAAGCACTTTCACAGTAAGAGAGCCTTGGTATTGTAATCCAGTTAAGCAAAACTGAGAGAATTAATGTTTCAAGTTAATATAAGAATACTGTGGACATAGAGGCCAATTTGACTTTAGTCAAACTATGATAAAAGCTTCTGGTGTTTGCTATTTTCCTTTTCTTCTTGACCTCTTTACATTTTTGCATATCAACATTTTCAAGCTTGCAATTTGGGGGAAAGTTGGACTCAAACCTATTGATCAGATTTTTATGTCAACAATCCTTGCCTTGGAAGATGCAGTCCATGCTTGTAATGCCTTACTCATTTCATTAGAGGTACGATCTTTTTGTGACTTGCATTCAGGCATTGTTATGGTTCTCTTTCCTTTATGTGTACTATGCTCAGTAGTTTCTGTCACATAATCCTTTTTGACATTTTCATTAACATTTATATGTACTTAATCATTGATGTATTGATTGTCAAGCTATTGCTCTTCATCTAAATTTAGAGGGTCCATGGTAGAGGCATGATGAAGGACACTTGTAGTAATGCTTTTATTAAAGATAATCCCCATCAACTTATAATGCTCACATCCTTTTCTGCAAAATTGGTGAACTTGAGGGCATTTTTGAAATAACAAATACAACCAAATATGATTATGCATATACACAACAAACATTATGGAAAGTAGTAAAATATTTTAAAAATTTACTACTAGATAAGCATTCCATATAGCATCTTTAGCTGTCGCAGTATTGGTTTCGGCATCGCACCCAAAACTTGTTTATTGAATTAGTTCAGAGAACACACGATGCTTTGTCCTTAGCCTGTTATATTTACTTCACTTATTTTAAGCAAAAACTTCATCCACCTTTTTGACTAACTTCAATCAATATATTTTTCCATATCCTAGAAGCAATTATTGCATTTTTTGGATTTCCCTTATTAACTTCATCCACTAAAATTTCTATAAAGAGCTTTTCAATATTATAGCCTCACACACCATCATCGTGTTCAATGTTCTGACTTGTCATTTGTATAAGAACAATAAGAACAAAAGGAATGGAAACAAAGACCTGCAACTACCCTAGAAAATAAAACTTGCAAGAATTAAATTGTAATAGACAATCTGTTTGATGACAAAAACAAATATGAATAGGAAACAAACACATACAACATCCTAGGAAATAGCACTTGAAAAGATTAAAGTGCAAATTGATGTGTCTTACATATATTTCACATATTAGAGTACCAAATCGTCTAGCATGTGTATTTTAATTTGCAAAACATGCATAATTGAAATGAAATTAAACACATATAAGAAAGTTATCCTGCAGATTGAAGAAAGGGCAGTTTGATGGCACTGGTATTTTGAGAAAAAAGAGACTTGAAGTCATGAATCAGCTAAAAATACATATCAACTTACTTTGACACAACCAAAATTTTTAGTACTCAAAGGAAAATATTAGCAAGAAGAACATACAAGCATCTCCTATATAGAATAACAATTAATTCTAGACCATTGTTAGCAGGTATACTCAAAATTAAGTTTATGACTGATAACCAAGGAAAAATTTACAGCAGCCACAAAAAATCCTTAGACATAAATGCTGTTGACATCAAAATCTGATCAATAGGTTTAAGTCCAACTTTCCCCCAAATTGCAAGCCTAAAAATGTTGATATGCAAAAATGTAAAGAGGTTAAGAAGAAAAGGAAAATAGCAAACACCGAAAGCTTTTATCATGGTTAGGCTAAAGCCATATTGGTCCTACATCCATGGTATTCTTGTATTAATTGGAATGTTAATTCTCTCAATTTTGCTTAACTGGATTACAGTACCAGGGCTTTCTCACTATGAAAGTGCTTCCTCATAATTTTGATAAAGTATTTGCATGCTAATTCTTTTTCTACCTCTGTTACAATATCCTTCTCCTTCTATTTATAGAAGGAAGGATGGTTATAATTGTAAATTATCATATAGTAAAATGATTATTCTTGCCATATTGGGCATTAAATGCTAGATATCAGATAATAAATGCTAGGCAAATTAATATCAGACAACCGAGAGGCTAATGTATCGATTTTGGAGGCTGACTTGTTAGTAAGGGATATATGCCTTTAGTTGATGACTGGACTCCCTTCCGTATACTTAGGTCACTAGCTTAGTGATTGAGGGCTATGCTTAGCGACCTGTTGACTATTTTGGTTAGTCTCGCTATACTAGCCCTACAGGTTCCCTTAGGGGTGGTCATGATAGTCTCCTTCTACCATCGGGCTGAGGTTCTTAACAAGTGTAGCCCTATTGTGATGTCCTTGCTAAATGATCTTGGTTCCTTGATTTGAACTCTTTCCTTCTCAGATCTATCCCTTATTGGGCCCTAAACATCCCATCTTGTATTACTCAAAAAACACTCATAACTTAAACCCCCTAACTCTCAGTTCACTTCACTAACTGAGAGTTGCATTTGGCTGGCAACATCCACGCTTATGATCTGTAACTCGATTAAGCGATGATTTCATTAGTGAGATTATGAAATTATTCGTATAAGAGTTCAATGTGTAGAGAAATTCTTGGATGTAGCTCGCACAAGATTTGGTGCATGACTAGCACTTCTTGGATGCAAGGTCTTGAAATTGTCTGCATAAGATTTTTATGCATAAAGCACTTCTTGGATATGGCTCATGCAAGATTTGGTGCATGACTAGCACTTTTTGGATGTGAGGTCTTGAAATTGTCTGCATAAGATTGGCTCGTGTAAGATTTGGTGCATGACTAGCACTTCTTAGACATGAGGTTTTGAAATCATCCGTGCAAGATTTTTATGCATAAAGCACTTCTTGGACATAGCTTGCACAAGATTTGGTGCATGGTTAGTACTTCTTGGATGCGAGGTTTTGAAATTATGAGCCTTGATTTGTTGTTTCACGATCTCCAATTCTGTGGGTTGCCTGGTGCGCATTCATTTACTTCATGTGTGGCTCTGGAACTCCTACTTATATACTTGTAATGATTACTTCTACCTTCGATATATGAGTGTGTTATGTTATTGTCAGCTAACTGCTGGCTTCCATTGGGCTATTAGATTATAAGTCACTGATGGATTCCTAGATCTAATGGTGATGTTGCATGCCTTATTAGTTAAGGAGACCCTCTCTCTCCCTCTCATTCTGTCATTTGAAACTTTAAGCTTTCCAGACTCCCTTTGTCCAACTTCTCTGACAAGCACCGTAACTAATTCCTACCGTTAGTTGCCATTAGCACTATTTTGATTCCCTAGTTACCACCCAGGCCTTATTCACCGGAGATTCTTTTTAGGAGTCATCTTGGAATTTCTATCTTAATTTGTCACAGTAAGTCTCCCTTGACCTGGTAATTTCTGCATTTCTCTATTTTATGGTTTACATGAAGTTTGCTTATTGTTGGCTGAGGAATGAAAGAGTTAGTTAATGTTGCCTCTGGGTATTTTCTATTTGCTTCAATTTGCTTGATTAATTCATCAATAAGCCCTAAGGTCTTTGGTCACCATTTTGGATTCCTTGGGATTTTATGGTTCGATAGCTAAGTCTTTAGATTGTTAAAGTCAAAGTTGTAGATGGGGTGGCTTAGGACTCATATGGCCTATGATATATGAAATTTCTTAGCCTTAGTTATTGGTGGGGCTCACTTAGGGTAACTTGACTGGTCCTTCTTTTCCTCATGTAGATGGGCGCAGGTCACGGGCATTACCATCACCAGGTTAGGGACAAAGGTGAACCCAGTCCTTCATCTTGAGATATGGAATGGGTGCGATGTTCTGGTGGGATGACCTCTAGAGATGGCAGAGTTACTGGGGACTTTAATGTTTATCCAAACCCCATAGAGGGCGAAGAGTTTGATGTAAGTCAGTGACCTACTGATCATTAAGGGTTCAGTTTGCACATCTCTACTACGCATTGTCACGAGCTTCTATCTACTGTTTGATCATATCGGTTCCATAAGGGGTGTAGCATTATGGTTTTGTCTCTAGATGATTATGCTCCCTATTTGCCTCGAGGGTTTATTACTATCAACATTCCTCACCTTATTGTGGGACTTAGGTTCCCTATGTAGCCCTTCATTATTAACTTCTTAAATGAGGTGAAGCTTAACCCATTCTAACTCACCCCAAATTCTTATACCCAGTTCATCTCATTGGCATTAATTCACTTGGGCAATGGTCTTCCACCACCCCCTTGGCTGAGGTTTTGTGCTACTTGTACAACCTTAGGTGCACGAACATGTCAGAAAGGCTTTACTACCTTTCAACTTGATCGACAGAGTACAAGAGAATTTTGCTACAAGGGTGATAAGTAGAAAATGTACCTGTAAAAATGATAGATTTTACCTCTTAAATAGTCATTAACTTGTGGTTTTTGTTTAACTTTT
>JANHAO010013431.1:0-15864 GCA_026873985.1 Saraca asoca
TGATTCAGCTTTAGGATAACCATAATGCTCATCAGATAGTGGATCATCTTTATCCTCATCCTCACCACCATTCTCCATTTGGTCTCCATTACCATTCCCACTTTCCCCCGATTCAGCAGCCTCAAAACACTCCTTTCTTGCAGCTTCACGCTCTTCTGCAGTAAATGCTCCTTGATCACTCTCAATAATTACCAGAAGTTTTCGTTTGGGTTGCAACACAAACTTCCTTGGTGTATACCTTAGTGGAATTACTGTCTCGTTAAATGTTTCTCCCAATCTTTCAAGGGTAAAAATCCTCAATGCCTCACCAGCCACAGAAACTACACCCTCCACACACTGGTCAGATGAAAATGAGGCGGCATATTCAAGTGTTTCATATGAAAGGGGTGTCAAAAGTAAATGTCCTTGGTGGATATAGCCAAGCCAAGGTCGACTTGACAAGCAAAGCATTGCACGCTTGCCCCTTACAATAATCGGTAACAGCTTTGGGGCTCTCAAACCCAAGAATCTCGAACGTGGATCAGAAAGTTGACCTGTAACCATATCCACCACGGTTCTAAACAACACACCAGTCTGTAAACCAGAATTTAGAAGAAGGCTAGCAGGATGATCTGCACCATCCTCACCGCCTACTGATGCTTGGACTTCAAGAAAAAGGAGCGATTCAGGTGCTGCAGACACACTTTGTACACTCAGAATCTGCATACAGTCATCGGGATCAAATGACAAGATACGGATGGTCTTGTCATATGAGCCAACTGCAAGAAAACGAGTTCTTCGTCTTCCTTCAGACACACTTTGTTATGATGCATTTTGACAAATGATGATTTCTTATTTATGGAGTAACATCATTGGTTCATAGTTTAATTATTAAGGAGCCAACAATACTGGCTGAGGGGACAACGGCAAAAAGAAAAAAAAAAAAGGAAAGAAATTAAACAAAAGAAATTAAAAAATTACATTAAATAGTTGAAGATTTGCATCCTCATAGGATATGTAAGTATGTATTTATAATAAATAGACAAAATTTTGATAAATGTTATGCTCCGAAAAGTGTGACCTCTGAGCTTTATAAATAAAATTGCATTACTCAAAATGGTCGTATGTAAAAGGTATATGTACTATTTTCAAAAAAAAAAATTGTCTTCTCATTTTTCATTTTATATACATTAACATAATTTAATAGAGATGGCAAATAAGGTTCCAGAAAGAATTATTTAATAACATAATCCTATAAAATTATAAAAAAAAGATTATCAAATAGAATGGATCAATAAGATGATTGTAAGTGTTATCTATTATAGAATAAAAATTTAGCAGTGTTAGACTAAGGAAATGAATAATTTTATAGTATATTAATCATCCCTATTGATGAATTGGGATTATGGAATTCTTCCACAGAGGAAAAACAATATGCTGAATTCTCTAAATTCCTATAAGATTGTGAGGATGAGATTTTTGGATTCTCAAATGAAAAGTTGAGATGGTACAAAGAGTTAGAGGCGGTAAGATTGTTTCATATTTCTCCAAATGTTGCTGTGGGGAGTGTCAAAATCTGATCTCTAAGATAGGGCTGTTTAGGAAATTGTGAGAGGAGACTTCCAATAATAATTAAAGCTTCCTAGCAGTGAGGACCAGCTTTCAAAATTTTGGATAACTTATTTTTTTTTTAATTTTATCTGATTACATTTTTACCATTTTAATTTTACACTATGCACTCACTTTTCTTGTTCATATATTTTAAATCCATATTTATCTTTTTTATTATTAAAAATAAACAAAATGAATATATATTTATAAAAATAATAAGATTTTGATGTAATTAACTTAAATCTGAAAGAAAATGACTATAATTTTTCGTTATTTTATTATTATTTTAAACAAAAGTTTAAACTTTTTTGCATAAAAATATATTTAAATAAAAGTTGGATGCTTTAGCATATAAAATATTTAATTATACTAAAATACTTTATGCTTAAAATAATTAAATTAACTATTTTTTAATATATATTTATATTACTAAAAAATAGTATATATAATCTAGCCAGATGAAGCCAACAGTCCAGTCAAAATATTAATCACACCATAAAAAAAAAATCTAATTAATATTTGAATCTTTAAAAAGAAACCTATACTTTATATTTTTTGTCTTGTATTTTTAGGGTCAAACCTATATGACCAAATGACCTGAAAATTATAATTGAGAGTCTTGTTAATATATGTAGATCTTGAATTAAATATATATAAAATATTTTATTCCTCATAGATTAATTATATTATATATATGGATCTAAAATTATATTTGTTCTCATTTTCTTGAATTGTAGGTGCTTGTATTTTATAATTTTATGCCAATATCATCTAAATTTTTAATGAAAAATTCATCATGTTTGAATAATTCATCTTTCATACACTTTTTTAAATGCTTTTTTAGTATGAAATTTTGAAAATAATTATTTTTATTGCATAAAAAATTATCAATATATTTAAACCTATAATTTTTATTTTAATTTTTATCCACTCAATCACTTAAATTAATATGATGTAATACATATAATAATAAACATCTAACTAAAATTGTTGACGGTGGATTTCGATTAGACATAAATCCGACTAACAAAGGAGGTTCATTCGAGACCCAAACTATTTTCTGGTTGTTAGGGAGGTGAATGACAAGTGACGATGCAAGGGAAAAGGAGAAAGGTTGAAGCACGGGAGTTTAACGTGGTTTGTTTAAATCCGGATAGTACCGAACCCTACGTCTACGAAGATGTTTTATTAATTTGAAAGGTTTTTATAGAGCTTTTGCTATGATTTTTGACAAAGTTTCTACTAATTTGTTCTTCCTCTCTATACAAAGGTTTCAGCCCCCCATTTATAGAAGCATGGAGGGGTACAAATGGATCTAAATAAATTGTACATCTATTATATCAAACATTAAATGTACTAGACTGTCTATGGCACTATAAATTGGCTTTTGCAGGTTGTTTTTTGCGCATGGGGCCCGATGGTTATATTTTGCAAAATAATAATGCAAGTTATCTGTTGGCCTTATGTTTGACTTCAATGGGCTTCTGACTAGGTATTACTTCACCTTAGTGAGCTGGAGTTCGTGTACTGAGACTGTTGTTTGTTCGCGACCTTAAGCTTATTCGGCCAATAAGCTCGGATCTTTAGCGAGCTAAGGTCGCTTGCACAACAACCTTACAGTTTGATGAACTCATTGCTTTTGCTAGACTTGGGTTTTTGTCAGTCCACTTCACAGAGTCGAATTCTCCCTACAATAAAAATATATTTAATATGTTAATACATAAAAATTTAAAAATAAAAATATCCTAAAAACAATTGTTTTCATTTATAATTTATGTAATAATATTTTCTAATAATAGGTTATGCACGTGTGGGAATCTTAGCCCATAAGAAAAAATTTCCAATTCCACCCACGTTCAAGTTACTATCCATTACTGTGCAGAAACGTGTGCACAGTTGTCACCTATGAAACACTAACAATCCATATAGCAGTCGTGTCCACATTTTTCCGTGTCTACATGTTAAAAATATCATATCTGTGCATTGAAAATATCATGTCCACCTGTCACCTAGGTTGTCACTACTCACCAGTGACCTTCAGTGTGAAAAGTCAATAGCAAACAAGAAGAGTTTTGGTGGGGAAGTGAAATATCTTGTATAATCTAATTATAATATGTATTTTTAGTTTTATTAATAAATAAAAAATAATTATCAATTTTATTAATTTTATAGGATTCATATATATTAAAAATTAAAATTTTTAATTTTTAAGATATTAAAAATCATAAAATTATTATCCTTCGTTTATTAAGGATATTTCATTTAAACAAAATATGTCAATTACGGTTTCGCAGGATTAATGGATGGTGGACATGACAGTTTTGTATTTTTTTATAATGTCAATTTTTTTTAAAAAATGTAATACAATTTTTATGGATGATATTTTCATTTTTATTATTTTTATTACATATAAAACTAATACAAAGTTAAATTTAGATTTATTGTTAATACCTTTTTATCTATCAAGAGATATTTTTGTAAATTTTGAAAGTAAAAAAATAATATATGTTTTTAAACTACAAAAAAAAAATTCACTAATTTTATTAAATTTTGAAAGAGGTCAGAATATAAGACGGTATCGTTTTGCTACGAAACTTCGTGCTGAATCTTTTTCATGCCTTGTCCCGATTCACACGTCTCTACCAAAGTCTTCCACTATTACAAGTTTTCGTGGACTTTTCATCTTCACTTATTCAAAAAGCCTCTCTTTCTGTTCCTTTCACCCCTTTCTCTAGTTTAAAATTATCATAATCTTTTTCAAAGAAACCTTTCATATGTTTGATTATTTATAAAAGTTAAGGTTAATTTTTGAAAAAAATTCCATAGAAGCCCTTCATATTTAGAAAGCCAAGTTATCTCTTTTTTATCATATCTGGTCAGATCCATAAAAGTTAAGGTTAGTCTTGATTCATAATATGTTTGATTAATTTGTTGTTTATTCTTATTGTTAAAGGTCGATTTTGATAATCGATCAAATAGGAATTCTGAGAATCAAATTACTGTTAAGGAAGTAAAAAATGCAATAAAGTAGAGAAAGATTCAGAGGAAGAGAAGAGAGAACAAAGAGAATTTTTATTGTGGTTCTACTAAAGTTTAGATGACCCCTACGCTCATGATGATTATATTAGCTTTGAACGGTTGCCTTTACTAAATCAAACAAAAAATACATATATTGATGGCTATTTCTACAGAGTTTGTGCATGTATTTTTTTTCTATCTCCTTATGTTATGGCTCCCCCTCTCTATTTATAGAGGCCAAGAGGATTATAAGTCATAATTTATCATTGTAAAATTATGATTACATTTATATTGAGCATTAAATGCTAGACGTAAAGTAATAAATGTAGAACAAATTATTATTGAACTTTGGAGATTGAGTTGCGAGTTGATAGAGTACTCAAACTGTATCTATCAGATGTAAGCTGTTTCCAATGATACAAAGAGGAGTTCGCTATTGTTTCGGTCGGTTGAGGGTTATGAGCTCACCCTGCACAATCTATAGCTTGACTTCAGCGACCTTGTTATGAGTTGGATCGCGCCTCTTTGCCTTAGTCCTGATTCTTTGGACCTCCGCTGATCCATTCCGTCTGATCCGAAAATGCCCATAACACTTATTTTCTATTTCTCCAAAATTCATCGATTACTTATTACGTAATAATAAGCTCCGGGTACTCCAATTTATTACTAAAATAATAATATTATGAATCTAATATAAAAATTTATAAAGAATTACATTTTTAATAAAATAATTAATTAAAAGAATGATGAGTATTAATTTTAAATTTTGTATGATTTAATTCTTTAATTTTTAAGTTATCAAAATTGATGGATGATAAAATTCAATCACTTTAAGATTAAAGAAGAATTTTATATTTTTTCTTACTAATTTATGCATTCTTTTGTGAAATTTAGATTACTTGTTGATAGGTTATATAAAGTTAAGTGAATGTATTTGTCCCCGTTTGGTTTGCCTAGTTTATTTATAGGCTAAATTACATTTGTAGGAAACCATTGAACCACATATATTGTCCAATTTAGCCTTTTAAATTCACCAATATACTTCCTAACAAGTATTAATTGCTTGTAATTAATCTCTTAAATTAGAATTTTGTTAATTTTATTATTACTATAGAAACACATATCCACATTAATTATTTCACACATTCCACATTCATTTTGAGATTAATGTCTATTTGAACAATATGATAGGACAGAACAATCCACGTCAGTATGTGTAAAAAAGGAGACGACGTCAGTTTCTAATATACAGTCGGTATCTTTATAACAAATTGACATCTTTTCTCAATTATTAAAGATGTTAGATATATTAAAAAACTGATGTCTTTCCTCAAGACTAAAAGATGTCTTTTTTTTCCTTTTTTTTTTTTTTATAAAAACCAATGTTTTTAGTACTTGAAGAAAGATGTAGGTTTTTTTAATTAAAAACGGACATCATTTCTCTTAAAAAAAACCTCTGATGCTAGCTATATTTTTTTTTATAGAAACCTGCTGTTAGCTAACTATATTTTTACAACAACCTGCTGCTATTTTGCATTTTTATACAAATAACCATCAAACCAAAATATACCATCACTTAGCACAATCCCAATTTCAACAACTTCAAATATTTTTAATGGATCAACAAAAAATTCAAGCCATTACAAAACCAAATTAAAATTAAAACATGTCATTTTAACAAGTTTATATATTCATTTTACTTACTTTTTGACTAAATTTCATCAATTGTACTTCTTCTTTAGTTAAGCCTTCTCCTATAATGCAATTTCTAACACTGATGAGAGTTTCAAATAAAAAAATATTTTAAATGTTACCTTGTCCATGCATATAAGTTTAAACTACATTTTTATATATACAATTCAAATAAGAATATTTATTATAACTTAACACTTACAATTACTTAGGAATATTTATTACAATTAAAACTTACAAATTACTTACAATTTTCTTGACAACTATTTGGCTTTCTTAGGTCGTGTATTCACCCTTAGTGTTAAACTTAGCTCTCTTTCAGAATTCATGCCTAGATATTGAATTAACTTGTGAATCAAATTGATTGGAAGCTTGTTGTTCTACAAGCTTTCCCTTCAACAAAGCATGTTCAATCTTCATATATCTGCCACGAGACAGCTTATGTTTATATTTATTTTTAGCTTGTCTCTCCCTGTTGGCTTTACTCATCCCCTGTTGACAAAAAAAAAACATAATTGATAAGATGGTTAAATTACTCATAATATATAGTTAAAAAAATATATAAGGTAAGATGGACAAATTTACCTGAAAAGCCTCAAATTGATGTTGCTTCACAAATTCATCTCATACTTCTTAATTGAGAATGTTGTATTTCTCAAGGGGTTTTCATCACCCTTCCTCTTGACAATGATGTAATCCTTATTAATCAGTTCTTAAAGTCTTTCCACTGATCCCCTATAAGCTTTAAAATTTCTTTTCTCCTCCCCACATCAATATCAAAAGTTGTTTACAAGACAACACACACATAGATTATACTTATATACAATTATTCTAAGAAGATAACTCTTATATTTTGAACCTGCAGCCCTAGTCTCCTGACCCTTAACATTGAAGTCAACATTCATATTTTCTCCTTTATTACGAGTAAGGGTCATTTGCTTCATAAGGGTATTACCCTTTGTACCTTTCTCAGTATGCTGAGAATGATCCATATGACTGTTTAAAAGAAAAAAAAAAAAAGAAAAGAAGTTAACTAGCAAACAAATGTTTTTAAAATTAAACATGCCATCATGTATCATTGAAGTATATATAAAAAACCACTAAAAATTAAATTATTTTTGTTTACAAACTATGAAGAAAAGATAAGTGTTTTTGAACCATATTACTCATTTTTATCTATATTCACACAAAAACATATTATGGATTGCGTTTGATGATTCTAAGTTACGTTCAAAGTTTTGATTTTACTACGTAGATTGCAATGAAAATTTTATATGTATTCATAACCACTTTGGCAAGTGATACAAAATAAGGCATGTATAACCAGACATTTTATGCCACAAAACATAGCTAAAAAATAAACCCTAGCCAATAACATTATTGATAATCAAACTAAGAAACAAAACATGAAAAAAAAAATGCTAAAATCCTAAAACTACAAACTATCATAAAGAACAAAGCAGAAAAAGTAAAAAAAAAAATATATCGATATAACTTGACAAAGAAGAAACGAATATAATGTAAAAAGAATGAAGTTTCGTACTTTGATGAGAGATGGACTTGAAATGTGATAACCAAAGATAGCAAAGATAATAAAAAACAGTGAAGAAGAAAGTAACAAGGGTTTAAGAGTGATATTGGGTAAATGTTTCTAATAAGGGAAAATAAATGAGAGTAGGGAAAGAACTAACTTATTATGTAAGAAGCCTTGACTTTAGATGTTAGTTATTAAGATGAAATGGATCTCTATTCTCATGCATATATGTTAGTTTGAATAAAAAACTGACGTAGAAACCTAAAACATCATTTTTTATTCAAAAGCATATTAATTTTCATTATATTTATAAAAACACTACTATCACTTTATATATTATTCTCACATTGAGTTTTTTTATTTTATTTTTTCATTATGTTTAGACATTGGTTCTATATTTTAACCGATGTATTAATTTTTATCATATTTACAAAATTATCATTATTATTTCATATATTATTCATGTGTTGAATTTTTTATTTTATTTTTATTTTATTTATACGTCAGTTCTATATTTTAACCAGCTTCGTTTAGAACTTTAGACATCGGTGTTCTATAAAAAAACCAATGTCATAACATTTTTTTTGGAATAATATCAATACATTGTCACACATAATTTGCCTAAGATTAAGTGTGTGTTTGGCACACCAAAAAAGCTAGTTTTTAACTTATTAACTTAGTCAAGTAGCTCTTTTTTATATTTTAGAGGTGTTTGGTGCATTAGCTTTTTGGGGGGAAAAAAATTCTCTTTTAACAAGTTACTTTAAATAGCTTATAACTTATTAAAATTGAGCTTTTAATTATTTTTTTCTAATTTATCCCTCTTTTTTTAGTTGATTGACAACTCATATCCTAATTAATTAGAAACATTTATTTTCAAAATTTATTTTTTTCTAACATCATATTATTTTCAATATTTTTTTTTACAAAAGTAAAAAATGATAAAAAAAAATCTCACATATTATTGCATATTTGGCCTATGCACATTAATTTAACATAAATAAACAAATATAAGAGAGTAAATAAATAAATATATGGTGGAATAAAATATAATTAATTAAATTTTAGACAATTTTATTCTTATTTTGAATATCTTAATTGAATCAATATATTTTAATCTTAAAATAAATATAAATTAATTTATCCTATATATTATTTAATTATATTAACACATTCTTTTATGTTATTTTATATTTATAAGCTAGTTTAATTACTAAATACTTCTAATACAATAAGTTAGTTTACCAACTTACAACTAACAGTTAATAAAACAGCTAGCAGCTACCTTATCAGTTATCAACTAGCTTATTAGCTATTTGCAATAAATAGACTCTAACTATTTTTTAAAAAATTTTGTTAGTTAAATAATATTTAAATAATTGAATTATTTTATCTACTTAATAATATTTTAATAATTGAATTATTTTGTGCATTAGATAATATTTATTTTTGTAAAATTTTTTGTAAATTGGGTTAAAGACGTTGATTTATGCTAAAAAATCAACATCACTTCTATTAATTTTTTTTAAATTACAAATGTGCTCTAGATTAAATTTTTTATAGAAATATCGAAAATAAAATTGGGATAGAAATATTATTATTAAATCAAGCTTTTGAGTTGCTTGCAACAAACTAACATTAAATTATTAAAGCTTTCGGGATTGCTTGAAGCCTTTTGTTTAAAGAATCAATACATATGCCTTGTTTAAATTGAAAAAAAAGGAAATAGAAGTTAATCATTTATTCACAAACTAATGAAAAAAAAAAAGAGAAAGAAAAAGGAAAAAATAAACTATACAATTTCAAGAAAGCTCAAGCAGAATGATATACTACGCAATAATACTTGTAATTTTTGTTCATACAGGCATACTGCTTACTTGGGAAGATAAGTTTGAAAAGTGGAGTACAAGAATTGCATTCCACAACTTAAATGATCATTTAAAAAATGTTTAAGTTGTGAAATGGAATTCATGTGCTCCACTTTCAAACTACTCTTCTCAAAAGTAAGCTGCAGTATACTGGGTAATGAGATGGGATGCATTGACCTTTTATAATGTCAGGAAACTTTGGACATCATTTATTTATATTGAAACTGATGTGTAATATTATATATCTACGTTGTTTTCTGATTAAAAACTGACATATAATATACTTCTCTTCATATAATAAAATGTAAATATTTTGAATTTATTTTAATTATTTTGACTATTCTTGGTAAAATGGAGTAAATAATGATTAGACAACATTTTTGTAGTAGTGATATCAATTTTTGTTTAAAAACCAACATCACTTCTTTTTTTTTTTTTTATAGAAATATTATTGTTGTATGTTTTATTTTGTTGGAAGCAATGACAACTTCAACTCAACAAAAATGTTGTCCAATTGCAAGCAATAATATAAAAACTTTAACAATAATATCGTTGTCTTGTTGCAGGCAATACTATAGCATTTGTTTGCAAAAAGTAAACAACAGTATTGTTAAAGATGTTATACAATTGCTACAACAAGACAACAATATTTGTAGAAGTTGCAAACATTGCTTGCAACAAGACAACACATATATTTAGTGCACCTATTGTTCTTCTGTTTAAAGGATCCATGCATATATCTAGTGTACCCATATATTTGTTGTCTTGTTACAAGCAATGTTATAGCATTTGCTTGCAAAAAGCAAATAACATTATTTTTAAAGATGTTATACCATTGCTACAACAAGACAACAATATATATATAGAAGTTGCAAGCATTGCTTGCAACAAGACAACACATATATCTAATGCCCCCATCGTTCTCTTATTTAAAGGACCCATGCATATGCCCCATTTAAAGGGAAAAAGAAAAAATAATGGAAAATAAACTAGAAACATTCAGAGTAAGCTAGAGTAGAATGAGAGTCAGGAGGTTGCATTAACCTTTTATAATGCAAAAAATTTCAGATGTTAGTTAATATTGGAACCAACGTGGAATATCATATATCTATACTGATTCTTAACATAAAACCGACATTTAAGTTGTAGCTCTTTATCTACAAGAAAATAAATGTGTCAAATTTATTTTGACTTATTTTAACTATTCCTGTTGTCTTAATAAAATGGAAGGAATTATTGATCATTAGAGTTTCATAATTCTGTAGTTTTGAAAAATGAAAAATCAATTGTAATATTATCATATCAATAAAGTAATTGTATATAAATAATATGTTAAAAATTCAATTGATAAATTAATAAAAAAATATTTGAGTATCTATTATAAAAAATTATTTGAAGTATAATAAAAAATTTTAACAGTTAAGGAGTCAAAGATTTTAAAGATGGTTTATACTTAAATATATCGATTTCTTAACTCAAATTGATGTCAAACTTGATATTAAATTTGGGCATTGATTGTTTAGTATAAATTAACATTGTAATTTTTTTTCATATCTATAAAAACATCATTGTGCTTATATATATATATATATATATATATTAGTTTATTTTTCATCTGATGTCTATTTAACAATATCGTTTCTGCATTTTGTAGTATTGTATTAACAGAAATATGTCATAACATATTATTTAGATAAATTCTTATAATGACAAATACATTAATAACATTATTTTCAACTCAGATAATTGACAAGGAAATACATTTATTACAAAGGAAAATACTTTTAATTGTGTTTAAAATCTTTCATATGAGCATGCATTTTGTTGATATATTTGCATATATAAGTTTTACTTTTTTATTACAAAGGAAAATACATTATGGAAGGGAGAGTGGAAAGGAAAGATGAGTTCGGGCAATATGCTGACAAGGCAAATGGAAATAAATGCAAATATTGTGGGCATGGAATTCCTGGAGCTTCCAGGATTAAATTCTATTTAGCTCATGTCATAGACACAGCATCCGTACTTGTGAAAACGCTCCTGATAACGTTAAAACTACAACAGCATTAGCATTAAATAGTTCCAATAAAATAGTCAAACAATCTAGATCTTCAAATGACTTGGACAAAAATAACATCAGTTCAAATTTGTCAAATGATCCAACGAGGGGTAAGCATCAACATATGTACTATTAATTTAACATAAAACATTAATGTGGGTAAAAGCAAATTTTAAATTTTAATTTGATAGGAAAACACAGAGAAATAATTATGAAATGATTTTTGTTTTTTCAATTATACATTTCATGGAACCAAGCTAACCATTTTTTTTTCTTTTCTGACTATGTATGTATATGCACTTATAATGCAATCAATTGTTTTATTGGAGATATAATAAAACTATGTATAGATATTTTCTTCACAGTTTAAACTTTTGGAATAATTATTTTTTTAATTTCTAAAAAACTTATTCAATCTCGTCTTAAGTCATACAGATATATTTTACTTAATTATTAATATTTCAGACTTTATAAATTATTATGCATCAGTTTAAATCAAAGTTCAATTCAATTGCTTAACAGACATTTATATTTATTTTTTTAAACATAGTTAAAAACATTATGTAAAACTTTTAAGGTTTTAGCAGTCTCATATGGTTTGAAGAGAATATTGACAAATATTACATTGATTTGAGGACTTAAAAATATTCACACAGGAATAATAGCAAAAGTGCTAATCATTCTCCAATTTCTTGCCATCACTTTAAAAATTAATAGGTAGCATTACTTTTTAATAACAAAGAGCTTCAGATATACATTGTAAATTCTTACTGCAACATGATATATACTATTGTGGAATTAAAATCCCTGAAACTTTCAGGATCAAATTTCATTTAGCTCAGGTCACAAGAGGGGCCATTTGTCCGTTTGATAAAGTTTTTGATGATATTAAAAGTGCACCAATATCAGCATTAAATAGTTCTAATAAAAGAGTCAAACAATCTGGAAATCCAAGTGATTCTGATGAGAATAACATTAATTTATATTTGTCAACAAGTTCCGTGAGAGGTATATATCAATATATGTACTTTTAATTTAACACATAGTATTAATGCAAGTAAAAATTTAGAGTTTGAAAATGATAAGAAAACACAGAGAAATAATTATGAAATACTTTTTGTTTTTTTCAATAGTACATTTCCATGGAGCCAAGTTAACCATCTTTTCTTCCAAATGTAATAAATTTTACTAGAGAAGTAATAAAATTAATTATAGGCATTTTCTTAATAGCTCAAATTTTTGGTATAGTTATTTTGTTTTTAAATTTCAATTATTTCACTCACATTTCTTTTGTGTGTGCTTCAAAGCTAAATGAAAAGGCTTATTCAATTTCATCTTAAATCAAACAGATATGTTTTGCTTAAAAACATTAGGCAAAACTTTTAAGGTTTTAGCAGTCCCATAAGGTTTGAAGAGAATATTGACAAATTAATATTCCATTAATTTGATGATTCACAAATATTCACATTGAAACGACCCTAAAGATACTGACCATTTTCTAGTTTCTTGCCATCACTTTAAAAATTAATAGGTAGCATAAATTTTTAATAATAGTATACTTGGTCATAATCTAAAACATATGTAGGATAAATTGTATAAATAAAAACAAATTAGTTAAGAATTTAAATGCACAATTAAAGTAATAAACATGAATAAAGATGAGAGTAGTTAAAAGTGTGGATAGAGAATGTCATTATGACATGTTTAAATTAAAAAATTATTCAAAATAAGAAAAATATAAAAATTATAATAAATGTTGATAGATAAATAAAAATGTTGATAGACTTACCCAAAATTATAATTAGAAAATTACTAGAAGTTTTGACTTTTGTCAAAGTTGTTTGTTTATTATCTCTGCCTAGCGCCCCATTTTTATTATTTTGAGGTATTCCTTCTTAGTAGGGGAAATTGAAGTTGCTTAGTTGCCCACAGCAGATTTAGTTGGCCAACAATTTGAAAGCTATTTAGATGAGATTTGGGAGTGGCTGATGAGAGATGATGAGATGTCAATTATGGGAGTATGGGGGATGGCAGGAGTGGGGAAAATAGTTGCTAAAGCATGTCTATAATAAGCTACTCAATCACAAACATCATGTCATCTGGGTCACAGTCTCACGAAGTTATAGCATACAGCAGTTACAGAGAGCCATTGCCATGTCAATTGACAAAAATATATTGGAAAGTGAGGATGCAGTTATTGTATGAATTCAAGAAAATGGACAAAATGTGTTGTGATTTTAGATGATGTGTGGTATGATATCTCTTTAAAAGATATGGGAATTCCTCTCATAAATAATGGGATTAGAATAATTATAACAAGTCGATTGCTTGAAGTGTGCACAAGTATGAGCTCCAAAGATAATACAATAAAAGTGGAGACTTTGTAATTATGATGATGAGGCTTTTACTTTGTTTTTAAAGAGCGTTGGAGATGATGTAACTCTTCCTGATGACATTATAGATATAGCAAAAGACATGGTAGATGCATGTGAAGGTCTACCCCTTGCAATTGTTACAATTGCAAGAAGCATGAGAGGAAAGTCAGACATCAGAGAATGAAGGAATGCTTTGTCAAAATTAAGAAGCCCAGAGATGGACCATGATGATATAAAGCGATATGTATTTCCAAAACTCAAATCTAGCTTTGATCGTTTAAATGATTGGACATTGCAAGATTGCCTTTTATGTCTAGCATTATAGCATCAATTTAAGTCCTAGTAAAACAAAACAGAGTTGATAAGAAATTTTGTTGACGAGGGATTGATTAACGGAAGACATGACTTCGAGGCGCAACTTGATGAAGGTCATTGTATATTGAATAAGCTAATAAACAACAGTTTATTGGAAGCAGAAGACGATGATATTTGGTTACACAGATTGGTATGGGCCATGGCAGTAAATATTGGAAAAGAGAGTCATGGATACATGTACAAGAAAGAGTTATTAGATGAGCAAGAACGGAATGAGGATTTACAAAAAATCTGTTTAGACATTGATAAAATAACTAAAATTCCATTTGCCATCTCACATAGATGTTCAAAACTCACAACTTTTTGTATGTTTAAGAACTCTCGTCTTGAAGTAATTTCAGATAACTTTTTCACCAACATGCCTACACTCAAGATGCTCGATTTGTCATATAATAGGAGTATCAAGGTTTTGCCAGAGTCTGTTTCCAACTTGGAGTGCTTCACTGTTTTGTTGCTTGCTTATTGTGAATCACTATGTCGCATGCTTTCGTTGGCAAAGTTAAGAAAATTGAGGAGGTTGGACCTTGCTCGCACTACAATCACTCAAGTACCTCTAGGTTTTGAGAATCTCACCTATCTTAGATGGCTTCATTTGGGAGGAACTGCAGTGATGAAATCCAGTTAAATCTTTCAGTGTAATTAAGTTAAATTTCAAAAAAATGAGTGTGTGTTTTTTTCTTTATTTTATTATTATATTAAAGAAAAGTTTAAACTTTTTTTACATAAAAAAATATATATTTAAATAGATAATTGGATGCTCTAGTATATAAATTATTTAATTATACCAAAATATTGCACTATTTTTTTGTAATATATATTTATATTGATAAAAATTAGTATATATAATCTAGCAAGATCAAGTCAATAAATCCAGTTTAAATATTAATTAGATCATCCATAGGGTAGTTTATCCCCCTCTGTGGGCTGTAGTGCCCCAGGAATCAGGCAATAAAAGGCATCTATCAGAGCTGGTTGGTCCCCCATAACTCGAGCGAACCAACACCTAGGCAGCGGAGAGCTATACTTCGCCTACTCTAATCTTGTCGATATGTGAGAGTTCCGCCTAGGTGCCATGCCTATTATTCTATGACTGTGTTACCACAAGCATAAGCCTCCCCAGTTCTTTATTCAAGGGAGGGCTCTGATACTAGAGGCCTTTGGGTTGGTGTCCTAGGCAAATTTGATTAAGCCCTATCATATCCAAAACTATACATTCTGTGGATTGGATATAAAGGTTGAATGTTCATCTTATATTGCATTCATCGTACATTGCATATGTAAGATGAAGTCCATGGTAAGAAGTTATTTCATTCAATCAATTCCATAAGGGGTTATGGGATTGTGAGTGTGATT
>JANHAO010013432.1:0-15850 GCA_026873985.1 Saraca asoca
GGTTAGTAAGCTTTACCTTCACTCTAGATTTGATCTAGGATGCATTGAAACCTTATTCTGGTGGATCTGGGGAAGTTTCCTTAACTTAAGGGGAGGAAAATTTTTTGAAATTTTACAGCCATGGCTGCCCCCTATGGTCATGGAAACCCAACAGTAAGCGCTTTCGTGCCTCAGCGAGCACATAGCTACATTAGCATTAAGTATTGTGAGTGCCTCCATGCCTCAACAAGCACATAGCTGCACTGGCATTGAGTATTGTGAGCACCTTCACGTCTCAGCGAACACGCAGCTACACTAGCATTGAGTATTATGATTGCCTCCGTACCTCAGTAAGCACATAGCTGCACTAGCATTCAATATTGCGATTGTCTCCATGCCTTAATGAGCATGTAGCTACATTAGCATTGAGTATTATGAGCACTTCCGTGCCTCAGCAAGCACGTAGCTATGCTGGCATTGGGTTTTGTGGGTGCCTTCACACCTCAGGAAGCATATAGCTACGCTGGCAGACTGGTTTCATACATTATATTTAGCAAAACTAGGCTCTACTTGATAAGGATATAAAATAGAGAAACTAAAGCACATTGTCAATATATAATCTGAACTATAGCTCCTTGCTCTTGGTCAGGATCTTGTTGGGGATGTTAAGATTGTTGCTCTGCAGGTCGCACCACATACCCTTGCAAGTGGCCTCTTTTAATGAGGTCTTTTATCGCATCCTTCAATGCCTAACATTTTGAGAAATTGTGCCCGACCTCGTTGTGATAGGCACAGAATTTATCTGTATTTCTGAGCTGACTTGGAGTCCATTGAGGCTTAGGCTTCCTGAAATCTTCTCTATATTACTCTGCCAAGAATATTCTAACTCGAGTGTCAGATAGAATGCTATAGCTTTTGTGGTGACCTTGGTGTCAAGGCCACTCATCCCTGCTCCTCTTGATGATCTAAAGATCGGAATCGTCCTTTCCTTCTCTATGATTGTTCTTCCTCTTATTCTGATCCAAGTTGCTCATATCAAACCTCTTCAAACCAAAAGTTTCATCCCATCTGACTTGCCTCACAGCTCACTCATAGAAATCCATAAGATCTTTCACCAGTGACTTGTATATGCTTTTGTACAATTTTTCATCTTTGTGAAATCCCGTAAAGATCGTTGCCAAAATAGTTTCTTCTGAAGGATTTCCTACATTATTGACCTTGTGTCTAAACTATGAAAGATGTTATCCTTCAACAATTCTTCTTTTCATTGGAAGATCGTAGTGAGATGGCAACGTGGAGTGAGCTGACTTTTCAATGCTCAATACTGGTCGACGAATTTCTTCTGACACTCTTCCCAGTTGCCTATGCTATTAGTCGGAAGACTTCTGAACCATATCATAGGTAAGCCCCCCAGTGTCACTAGAAAGACACAGCATTTCATGAGGGGATTGATTGTCATGAGATCCATCTAAACATTGAACACATTTAGATGATCATACGAGTCTCTATCCCCATCATAGAGCAAAATCGACGGGACTTTGAACTTTAGGGGAAGGGGTTGTGCTTCAATTTCTTTTATGAATGGTGACCTTGCTTCATAGGGAGCTTGGTTATTTGGAGTTCGAAGGTGCTTTTCGAATTGATTCACCCTCTGAAACAACTCTTCTACAAATGGGTCTCGTACCAGAGACCATTGATTCTCCTGGTTGCGACTGCAACGGCCTGGAATGTGTTCTTCACCAACTTTATCCAAACATCTGGCTTGGTGCTATTGGTGATCATTTCTAGGTGTGACGGCTTTGGCCTGGCTTTGTCCTAACATAGTGACCACTCTAGTTAGCTCTCCCATCATATTTTCTAGCTTCTCCTGGCATTGAAGCTAAACTTGGATTCTTTCACTCCCATTTGTGACAGTAGCAAGTTGAAAGGAGCTGGTTGGGGGTGGAAAGGCAGTGACACCTATAACAGGAGCCGTTGAAGAATCTATCAAAGACACATGACCCTCCAGTGGGTTAACTTGAGCATTTGAAGTTCTTGTGGTTCTCCCTTTGGCCATCATAACTGCACAAAGAATTAAACAGAAAATAAAAGATCAACCAGTACACAGATGGCTCCCACCAAGTGTGCCAAAATGTTGATGGTGGATTTTAGTTTCGCCTAATCCAACCAATGGAAGGGGTTCTTTTGAGATCCAAACTATTTTTCAGTTGTTGAGGCAGTAAGCGACGAGAGACGGTGGGAGGAAGAAGGAGAAAGGTTAGAACACGAAGGTTTAACATGGTTTGGCTAAATCCGGGTGACACCGGACCTTACATCCACGGAGATGTTTTATTAATCTGAAAAGTTTTTTACAAAGCTTTGGTTATGGTTTTTGGCCTCTCTAGTTTAGCAGAGTTTCTACTACTATTTTCCTACACTCTTTTTTCTCTTCTCCCTCTTTTTACAATGGTTCTAGCCCTCCATTTACAGAAGCATGGAGGGGTACAAATGGGAATAAATAAATTGTACATCTGTTATATCAAACATTAAATGTACAAGACTGCCTAGGACATTGTAAACTGGCTTTTACAGGTTACTTTCTATGTGTGGGGCCCGATAGTTGTATTTTGCAAAATAACGGTGCAAGTTGCTTGTTGGCCTTATGCTTGACCTCAACGGGCTTCTAGCTAGGTAAGACTTCATCCTAGAAGCTTAAGCTTGTGCACGAGACTACTACTGGTTCACGGTCTCGAGCTTGTTCAACCAGTGAACTTGGATCTCTGACGAGCTAAGGCTCCTTGCATAGCGACCAAGTGGTCTGGTGAGCTCTTTCCTTTTGCTAGACTTGGGCTTCTGCCAACCTACTTCACAGTGCTCAATTCCCTCTACAACAGAAACCAAAGAGCAACAATAATGGAAGGGATGCACCCAATAGTAGAAAGAAAGGGAAGAAAACTCCTAGAAAAGTGTTATGTTACTTTCCACTCAAGCCACGTTTGCAAAGATTATTCATGTCATTTAAAATTACAGAGCACATGAAGTGGCATGCTGTGCAAAGTAATAATGATGGTTTAATGAGACATCTAAGAGATTCTGAAGCATGGAATAGTCAAACCCAAAATTTCCTTCAAATCCTAGGAATGTGCAACTTGGCCTTGCTAGTGATTGTTTCAACCCTTATGAGAATATCAGCACCAATTATAGCATATGGCCAGTTATTTTAATCCCTTACAACTTGCCTTCCTAAATATGCATGAACAAGCCTCTTTCATCCTTCAATGATTATTCCAAGAAAGCAAATGCCTAGGAATGACATAAATGTCTACTTCCAACCTCTTATCCAAGAATTGTAAGAGCTATGGAATGATGGTGTGGAAACATATGATGCATCAATAAATAAAATGTTCAAAATGCATGCAGCTCTAATATGGACAATTAGTGACTTTCTTGGACTTGGAAACTTGTCTAGGTGGAACACTCACACTAGCTTAGCTTCTCAGTTTGTAACTTTGACTTTAAGCCTCAACGTCTTCCATATAGTAAAAAGTGATATTTTATGTGTCATTGTCGCTTTCTAAATGCATTTCATAGATTTAGGTTTAATAAGTCTCAATTCAATGGAAACATAAAGTTGAGAGACCCACCAAAAATATTGTCTAGTTCTAAAATTTTGGTACACTTAGAAAATATTGATATCATATTTAAAAAGGTGCCTGACATGAAAGAAGCAGGAAAAAGATCTCAAGGTATATTAGCAAATGAAACTGAAACACAACAATGAAAGAAGAAGAGTATATTTTTTCAACTTCCATATTAGGAATTTAATTTGTTACGTCACAATCTTAATGTTATGCACATTGAGAAAAATGTGTGTGATAATGTGATTTATACTTTGCTCACTGAATAAGGGAAGAAAAAGGACCATCTTAATGCTCATAAAGACCTACAAGCAATGAATGTAAGGTGAGATCTATGGCCAAATGAGAATAGGAAGCACCCTCTAGCACTTTTTGCAATGACAAATGCCCAAAAGGATGTATTTTCTATAGATTGAAGAAAGTGAAAGTACCTAATAGATATCCGAGTAATATTTCAATATATATTGATTTAAGACATCGTAAGCTCTCTAAATTGAAAAGTCATGATATTCTTATGGAGTAATTATTACCATTGGCATTAAGCAATTTGTTACTGGAGAAAGTAAATGCAGTTAGTTGAGTTGTGTTCATTTTTCAAACACCTTTGTAGTAAATCTTTGAATCTAGTTAAGCTTAACAAGCTTCAAGAAAGAATTGCACTCACATTTTCCCATATAAAAATGTTATTTCCTCTATTATTCTTTACTATAATGGTTCATTTGACTATTCATCTTGTCAAGGAAGCAAAACCTAGAAGACATGTACATTATCGATGGATGTATCCAATTAAGATGTGCGTCTATTTGATTTTTTTTTAATAGCAATTGCAATACTAGCAATTAAATGCTTAGTTAATCATATTTGTATATTTTACTTTGTACTCAATAGGTACTTAGGACATTTGAAGTCTTATGTGAAAAATAGGGCTCAACCAGAAGACTCCATAGCCGAAGGTTACATAGCTGAGGAATGTCTTACTTTCTATTCAAGGTATTTAGATGGAATTGAGATAAGATTCAATCAAGCTAGACATGTTGATGACAACTCTAATCATTGTGACTCTTATCAAGAGTCATCTATCTTTCCAAAGATAGGTTAACCAATTGAAAAAGTCTCAACTTTTATGCTAACATAATTGGAGTAAGCACAAGCACATAGATATGTGCTATTCAATTGCATGATAGCTGACCTGTTCATTGAGGAATTGAGGACTCAAACAAAAAGACAACTCATGAGTCAAAGTCCATCAAAGGCAGAGATAACAAAAGTTATTAATAAGGAAGTTGTTGAATGGTTTGCTCACTACGTAAGTTTGAATGTCTTTATTTGTTTATAATTTTTCAATTTTAATCTATGTAAATAATATGTTAAAATATTCAATCTTTATAGATTATGAACATCGATAATTTGAATAGAGGTGTCTGATCATTCAAAATTTTTAACTCGAGGACCTCTTCAACAAGCCAAGAGGTTTAATGCTTACAACATTAATGGCTTCAAGTTTTGCATAGTTGATCGAGAAGAAGGGTCAAAAACTCAAAATAGTGGAATTTTTACAATTGCAGAGTTAGCATACTATGGAAAATTGGTTAATATCATTGTGTTAAACTACCATGGCTAATTTACTATTATTTTATTCAAATGTAAATGGGTTAATACCAACAGGGGTATAAGAAAAGATCCCTTATAATTTATTTTTGTCAACTTCTCTCAGCTAATCCATACTAGTGAGCGTGAAGAGCATGATCTATATATATTAGCTTCACAAGCATAAATGGTATACTATGTGAATGATGAAAAGGATCGAGATTGGAGTGTTGTTATCCACTTAAAACCAAAGGATTTGAATGATATGGGCGAAGAAGTTGAAGAAATAATTTGTGAGACTGAGCCACTTATAATATAAGACTTTCAGTTATTCTTCTCTGATGATGTTGAAACCATAAGCCTTGCAAGAGAGGATGCAGATGATAAGGTCATGGTTATGATAGATCCAAATAACAATATGGACAATGAAGAACAAAATAGCTAGAATTATAGCTGCTTAAGGATAGGCACTGCATTTGTTTATTCTATTCATTTGTTTCAATATTTATTGTTAATCATTAGTTATATTTAATTTTGATTTTTCTACTTGTTGGAATTATATTTCTAATTGTGTTTTTAAAGTTTCTAACTTCTGTTGTTAAATATTTTTTTGTAGCTATGCCACAAATAAAGTGGTTTAGAGACCCAAGCAAATCATGTCCTACATCACATAATCCACCACAACCTCTATCACATGTTCATTTTGAGCTTTTACAACATCACGCTATTAAGCCTCTTCCACTAACTCAACATGAGGCACCAATAAATTCTTCACCATCCTAGCATATGGTAGTTGATGATGAACAATCCCAACAACCACTAGTAAATCCTCCACTACCCAGAGGCCACTAAGGAGTCACAGTTATAGTTAAGTATCTCATTGATGGATAGTATTTATTGAATCTAATTATACTAGGTAAACATTCATTTACAAAATAGATCTTAACAAATCTCGAAAGATGGTCAATATAAAAACAGCGGATATATGGGAACTAAAGATCCAAAAGATAGTTATCCCCTTTGATGAGTATGTGTGCCAACTAAAGATGCTGCTAGCATATATGGCAGATTCTAAGACAATTAGCTTTTAAGCCTATTAACCTCCCAGTCATTTATGCTGATTGGAGGAATGTTCCTAAGGTTTGGAAGAATGAAATATTTGATGATGAAATCAAGGTAGTAAAAAAAATTTTGCATTTGATTTCTATTTGACAGCATACTCATTATATACACTAACAAAAGTTATTTTCTTTATTCTTTGAAGTTGAGGTTTCACTTTGATGTAGCAGATTCTATTGTAAGGAATTAGACACTTAAGAATTTGGGCAGAAAGTGGAAGGACTTCAAGGGGAGGATATGGCATGACTTCAATGATTCTCCTTTGAGTATAGAGGAAATATATGAAAAAGTCCCGGATGGGGTTCTTCAGGATCAATGGAAGACATTTATTGACAAGAACAATAAGGAGAAATATAAGGTAATATCTAATGTAAGTATACTCTTCAATTAAAATGTACATGCAAATGTCAATAATAATGATTCCTTTTTATTATAGGAGATGTGTAAAAAAAATGCTTCAAATCATCAAAAGCAACAAATTCCATACATAGCTAGTTGTAAAACCTTTGCTAAGAAAATGGCTCAATTGATTTTCTTCCACACCTTGTTATTTAAGTATTGATATATTATCTAAATTGATATATATTCTTATGTAGGCTGAGGAGTTAGGTCGTCTGATGGGAAGAATAGAACTATAGTTTCATATTCATAAGAAACAGGACAGCACTTATGAAGCAGCAAAAGATATAGGGGTTAATTTTTACTTTATGTTTTATGTTATAAGAATAACTCATTCATAAACATGTTAATGCATTGGCTATTCTACATTTGCAGGAACAAATTGAGGAAACTTTGTCCCAAGACCCTCTCTTTGTAATCTCAGACCATGTCACAATATGATGCCATGGCAAATGTATTTAGGAAAGAGCACTCAGGTCAGGTGTGAGGTTTGGGCTTTGGACCATCTCCTTCAAACATGTTTAGAAGAGCTTCTCGATATTTTAGTGGCATGATATTTGATACTAGTAGTTTTAATGAGCCATAAATGCGAGTGAAAGTCTAAAGTTTGGAGTCAGAGTTAAATTTTGAACGTGAAAGGTGAATGGCTATAGAAGGAGCATTGAAATCAATTTTTCAAAGAATATTTAGGACAATTCCTGATGAAATTACTAATTTGATAGCCCATCCTCCACCAATAAATTTCTATTTTTCTTTGTACTTGTTGTTGATAGATTGGCTATGTTTGTTAATTGTTAATGATAAATTAGCTATGTTTGTTGCTGCTGCGTTTGTTGCATTTATATTTTTGGATATAAATCATACGTTAGAGCTAGCTTTCAAAAATTTGGAAATAGAATCTTTTATAGGAGTTAGAAGTGAAACAATTGGAAGAATAGAATAAAAAGAGAATGGAAATTGTAGGCAAAGGATAAAAAGCACTGAAATTTAGATAGATGAACAACCTACTTGTTACCATTAAGGTTGAATTCTGTATATAATACTTCACAACTATCCAGGAATGTTATTTTCACAACTTCAATGTGTAAAAATCTTTAGTTAGAGAGGTCGCAATTGCTTAGAATTCCTCTGTCCTTGATATAGACATTTTATTCTTTCTCTTAGAGTAAACAAGTTTCTTCCTACAAAAAGACACACATATATATAAGTAATTAATAATAGATTTTTTTGCATACCAAGGTTACATATTTTCTATTTTTCTCCTTTGTAAGATGTAAGATGAAATTTTTTGTCCATATTTTAGGAGCTGCCATTGGGTGGTACCCAACTTCATGAGGCTTGAAAGAAATGTGCAACTAAAATACATTATGAAAAATTAAGAGAACCTCATACTACAACACTTATGGTGAAGAAAAGGGAAAACTAAATTCATATCTTGTGTAATATCCATCTTACTATCAACTTAATGTGCAAATATCTTCCATCCTTGTGGAAGTGTTGCAAAATCCACAACATCCAAATATATTGACAAGTATTTTAACCATAAGAATCTGCCTAAAAAAAGATAAAATTAAATTGAATTAGAAGCACATATTTAACTTATCCAAAAGAAATACATGTGATGATGAAAGTATTGGAGTACATATAGCTTCTTGGAGTTCAATTTAGATAAGTTTTCAATTACTCCTTTGTAAGATGTAAGATGAAATCTTTGATATTGTGATGTTGCACTTGCATCTTATGATATCTCTACTCCGTTGACTTTTTTTTGGTTTTTTCTTTTTTCTTTTTGCATCAATTATTATTGGATTATCCCCATTTTGATGCACAAACTTATTTTTGTTTAGTGTCTTGGTAGTGTAAGTGTGAAACATGGTATGTAGAAAATGACTCTATTAGTTGACTATTTGACGTTGTATTGAAATTGATATGAGTTGTGGTTCCAAGTGGTAGACAACAATTAGTGGATCAAATGTTAATATTACTGTTATAGTGGATCAGATGTTGAGTTTTTTTTTCTATTTTTAAAATTTAAATCTTTTAATATATTAATTTTTACAATTTTTTTTATATGTATTCTCTTCTATTAACTTTACCTTTATAATGCATAATCTTAATAATTATAATTTTACTTAAACTAATTTTATTTTACAGCCACCAAATACAGAAAGCGGACATGCCATAGAAGTAAGGTGCTCTTCCTCTACTAGTTATGACGCACCACCATAAATTCTACTCTTGAATTGTTGCCAAATTACATTTAAACTCGTAAATTCTAATATTTAATAAAGAAATATTTAAATTCTTATTATTAATATGAAATTTAAATTTAGTTTAATTTATATTAAAATATATGAATTTATTATAAATTATTCTTTTAGTAGATTAATAGATTTAAAAATTAGAGGAAGGAAAAATCACAAAAAAAAATCTAAAAATTGCATTTAGTAGCAATTTTTTTTCCTTACAAAATTTCTAAAAAAAAAATCGTCGTTAAATGCAATCAAAATTGTTGTAAAAATCAAATTTTAAAAAAAATATATAAAAAACTATCGTTAAGTACATCTAAAACTACCACGAAAGAAACCACCGCTAAGTGTGTCCAAAATTGTCGCAAAAATCTATTTTTTAAAAAAATTTCATGAAAAATCACTACTAAATACATTAAAAACCACCTTAAAAAATCACTTTTTCTAAAAAAAACTAACTAAAACCATGGCTATAAACATAAATAACCACCGCTAAAAATAAAATATTTTTAAAATTTGTCTCGAATAACTGCCATCAAATTCATGAAAAATTGCAATTAAATATTGACTTTTTTTGAAAAAAAATATCAAAATTGCCGTTAAATTTACAATGGGATCAACGTGTTGCAACAATCATCACCACTAAGTATTGAATAACTGTCGCTAATTATACTCTTCAACGATTTACAAAAACTGTTGCTAAATATTTTCTAACCTATATATCTGCAACGATTTTAGCTAAATACATTTTGTTTTAGTGATATGTGTGCGTCACCTTGTCAAAATTGAACAATTATGCATATTTAATGTATCATAAAAATTTATTTAAAATAATTTTAAATCTTAATTGAACTTGACGTTTAAATTGTTGGTAGAAAGTTTATAAAAATTTATTTATTAATACATGTTAATGAGCTAATGTACTGCATTGTATGCCGGAATTGCTTGTCCTCGCAATAAATTTTGACATTTTTTTATTCACAAATATAAATATTTTATCTTTATGATAGGACAAAAACATTCTAGAAAAATTTAGCGGAGCAAATCAAGCAACTTCCCTCCTATTTACGAATGCAAATGTTGAAGGAACTCTGTTTGGAAGGTAAACAATCATTTCATAAACTTTATTAGCGTTATAAATCTCCTTTCAAACATCATCAGCACCAACAAATTTGTCTCTTTATTTTTACATCTCTTCCATTATAGTGATTTGTGCAATATGAACATTTCAGCCCTTTAAAAAATTTTAGCAAAGATATGCAAACTGAATTTTTTCTCCCTTTTTCTGCAGCTTTCATTTAGATTTGCTGAGCAAGTTGACTACAGATTGCCTTGTCAATCGAAATCATACTGTGAGTTTGTTTTTCTTTAGCAAGAATCTTTCTTTAATTTTCTCAATTCATGGTAACTTCTAAGAGTATTTAAGTGCAGTATTAGCTTTCCTTTTAAGTTATTATTGTATTTTTACTAAAAAAGTTATTTTTCAATATTTATAATAGATTGATTTGTAATATTAGGCACAGAAATTGAGTATACTGTTCAAAAATCTTAAATTGCTATTAGTTTTATGGTGATTTGAATATATCTTTTCAAAGCAAAACTAGTTTAATTAATGAAGTTCATCGGATCTATATTTTTGGATTTAATTCATGAATCTAATCTCAATCTTATATTTGGGACACGGCAGTGTGGCATATCCCCGG
The DNA here is from genome assembly GCA_026873985.1 of Saraca asoca. Lineage (NCBI taxonomy): Eukaryota > Viridiplantae > Streptophyta > Magnoliopsida > Fabales > Fabaceae > Saraca > Saraca asoca. Next base: position 10,654 of record JANHAO010013432.1, read on the forward strand.
GAAGGCTCGAGGGTAGTGAAAAGCTATCAAGTTTTTTTCGAGATATTGACAACTTGCACCGATGAAGATGGCAAGGTATTGATTAAACTCTATCATCTCAAACAAGTCACATTGTTTTAATCACGTCCAAGAAAGTTTTCAAATCATCTGATTTATAAATGAAGTAAATTTTTATAAAAAAGTTATATTTTTTATTTTTCATATCATGTAAAAAATAAAATTTTTCAAAAAAAAATAAATTTTTTATTTTATTTATTAGTGATCAATCAAATATTACACCTATTTACACTTTCCAAAAAATTATATTTTTTGCATAATTTTTTGTTAATCAAATGAATCATAAATGTTATGTTTGTTTTGATAAAAATATATTTCAAACTTTCGTCATCTCATATAAATAAATTAAAATATTTGTACAAAAAATATCTTCCAATAAAATAATCACAAACTTAGTTATAACTTTGCTATCACATTTCCTTCCTGCTTCTCAAACAAATCTAACATTATTAGCATTCTCTGTGCTCAGGTTTTTGTTTCTATCATATGATCTCGAAACTATCCTATGACTATACCTTTCAATGGCATTCCCAGGTAGTCTTTGAATATACTTAATTTACATACTTTTTTTTTGTTATTACTAATTAAGTACTAGTAATGTTTTAAATTATAAGTCCTAACATTAAGATTGAGATGTCCTTTATAATTTTTTTTCGTAACGGTCTTATTTCTTCATAATTTTATTAATAATAAACGAAACTGTAATCACAATCTATAACCCTAAGTATTATATAATTGAGTTCATTGACGGCATAAATATATAAATAACTTGTTTATATGTTTTTTTTTTTGGCAGAAAAATGCATTTGAATGGGGATCATCGAAAATCCCACACACTGAGGATGCAATTAGAGTAACTCAACATGTTGCAAACTTTTTGGTCAGGTTAGGACTATTTCTTTCTACATGCATAACTATTAAAGTGTTTTTGAGCTTTTTGCTCACTTGGATTTGGCAATTAACAGTGAATCAAGGAAGTTCATCAACAGACCAGATGCTCAAGAAGTGCCAGACAATCTTATATATAATTTGGCTACCACTTATGATGGGAAAGCCAGGTAAGTCCTAAAATATCCTAACCATATTAATCAAGTCTTATTGTTTTCAAATTCCATTGCACATGAACTCACTAATGCCACTTTTTTATTTTTTTTGGCTTGCTTCAGAAAAGGATACGATGAAATTTATATCTTCCTTTGAATACTGGACGAGGATGTTATGCACATCAATCCTAGGAACATTCTAGTGATATCAATTGTATTTGGTGTTGCTGTGTGGGTGTTTCTTGGTTTGGTGTTGCTCTGCTTGTTCAAATGTATTTCATTGCCTTAAATAAAAGATATTAGCTATTTGACCACAACTATCCCCTTGTCTCTCTTATCAAGTATTGCTATTTATATTTCTTCTATTTACAACTCTTTGTACAATTATATGTAGGATACAGTCTCAATTAAACTTATATAAACTTCTAACCAATACATGTTGTCTCCATAATTTATATAAAATTATTTGTCATATTTTGTTTGTATCAATTAGAAGAAAGCTTTTTTTACCTCAAACAAATATAAAAATATTTAAAATTTTACTTATTGCATACATTGATATTTAAATTAAAAGAATTAAGAAAAAAATTAACATTTCAATTCTTTTTCAATTATTTTTATAATAATTTAAATTTATATTTTTGTATGTATATATTGAACTGACAAGATAAAATCATCCTACACGTAAAATATATGAGTAATCGAATAGTCATCAAAGTCAGAAACATATTAAACCTTTCACCTTTATTTACTTCACATTTTTAGATAAATAATTAGTAGAGTCAGAAATTGTAGTTTTCATGAGATGCTAAATGTTTAAAGTTTATATGATTTTTTCATTATCAGAGGCTATGTGTTTATTTGATATAAAGATCAAAATCTCAATAATTAATTATATATTAAATAATTGATCATAATATTTTTTTTAGAGATATTCAATTGTATTTTTAAAATTATTCAATAATCAATTATAAATAATAAAATTAAATAAAAAACTATTTTAAATAACTTTCATTTCAATTAATATTATACAAAGAGAAACATTCATATTTATATCCATAATATCCTCAATTTTCTCTTCTTGTGTCATCACTTTCCTTATCCCAACAAGGACAATCATTATCTATACACCACAACTTTGATATTACCATGTGCCTAAAGTGATATACATTCGCTCATTCAGCATTAAAAATGGGTTAAGTGAAGATATAAACTTGGTCATATCCTTTCCTGCAGCAAAGCAGAAAAACATCTTCATTAGTATATTTATGTGCAAAGGAAAGTGACAGCAATCCTGTAAGGACATTTTAGGGCTTACCCAGCTTTCCCACCATAAATGGGAATGTAATTGTATATAAGATTGTCACGTACTTCTTGAGCTTGTGGTCTGGTAATGGATTTCCTAGCTTCACTGGACCCAAATCCAAGCAAGGAGAACCAGATTAATTCACCCATTAACAAGTAGTGCTTGCTTACCAAGGATAATGCGTGTCAATCATTTCATAAAATTAAAATTGATATCTGCCAACAGCTGCGTGGTTTGTTGGTAGAATGCCTGATATTTTAGTATCAGGAGCAGATGTTTGACCCCTCACACTAAAAATGTTATAAAATCTTGATAGGGCATTCACCACAAAGTAACGCAGTGCACAAAGCTATTAAGAAATTCTGAGTCCTAACCTGATCAGGAAGTTTGTAGTATGTTGAGTTACACGAATTGCATCCTCTGTATGTGGGATTTTTGTTGAGCTAGATTCAAAAGCATTTTTCTGCAACATCATTTATAGTTACATATTGGATATATGGGCTAATATGAATATGTTCATTGACATAGCAATTGAAGTTTAGAATAAAAATGATAATTAAAAAAAAAAATTCATGGAACACCTCAGGATGCCACTGAAAGCCAGTCACGGGATAATCTCGGGAACGAACAGTTGAAACATAAACCTAACACAGAAGCTGTCAGCGTTAGATTTGTTGGAAGGAAAGTTGATAATAAAGTATGTGGGCAGCTCTTTCAGTGATTTGCAAGAGTGTTAACTTCAGAGAGAAGAAGGCATTCAATACCTTATCATTTTCATCCTTGCATGTCGTCAAGATCTCAAAAAAACTCGAGAGTCTTGTATTATCCAGAAACCTTCCTGGGGATATGCCATACTGTCATCTAGAAATTAAGATTATGATTGCATTCTTGAAATCTAAAGAAGCTACAACTTCAGTCCCAAAGATCATGAATCAGTATGTGATTACAAACTCACACGATGGCTTTGCATAACAAGGCGATCTGTTCTCAACTTCTCTAACAAATCAGGGGGAAAACTGCGGAAAAAAAGGGGGGAAATAACAGAAAGGATCAATTTGCATATCTATACCGAAATATTACAAGGGTTCATGATCACTTTGTTCTGTTTATCTTCTATCCAAAAAGAGAGAAAAAAAAAAAAAAAGCTCTGTTTATCACATTACATTTTGTAGTACATGATGTTCCAAATCCAGTATCACATCCTTATTTTAAGTAATAATTAGTACTTGTTAGAATATCTAACTCAAAGCTGCCATGTAACAAGGAGTTCATGCAACATTGACATTCTACTAGTTCATGTTTGTCTAAACTTATGCAATTAGGAAACCCTGAGATTCCATTAAGCATCCAAAAATATATTCAGTAAAGACAATTTTGTTCGTGCTGATGCATAAGAGCTTCAAACTAATAATCAACTTCTGCCAAACAACATTTTAGCAAAAAAAAAATTACCTTTGAAACAGAGTCCCTTCAATGCTTCCATTTTTGGCAAATTGAAGAGTAGTTGCTTGATCTAATGCACTAAATTCTTCAAGAATATTCATATCCTATTATTATCAAGAAAAATAACAGTCACACTTCTAAACAATAATGAAGTAACAAATACCGTCCCAAATTGATGTGCTAATTTTCCTGCTGTAATGTGTTGTAACTTGTAAGCAATTGGACTTTATACATCAAAAGCCAACTTAAGATGGGAGCATATAAACTGTCTTCATCCTCAGGTTTGAATAATTGGAAAGTACCGTAACTAGTAGTAAAGAATTTGTTTCATCTGCTGCATAGAGTTTTCTACAACTACGAAAAGAATAAAATAACGGAGAAAACTAAATTACCTTGCTAACAATCATTGATAGAAGTTCAAAGCCTAAGCAGACAGCATATAGTGGGAAATGGTTCCCAGCATCATTTTTCTCATTAACTTTCTGCACAGATAAACAAGACCCTGATTTGAAGTCACGGAAATTTTTTAACCATTATGCAAGAAATGCTACAAGTAGATACAAGCTAGCAGCAATGACAGATTCCAAAAAATTGAAAGATAATTATTGAAAGCAAATACCTCAAATATTATTTCAACAGTTTCATAATATGAACCGTTTTTAGCCCAACCACCAGTGAAGAGCACCCCATTCACCAAATCAAGCTTCTGCAGTGAGTGCAAAAACAAGAAGGCACAATCAAGCATCACACTAATGTAGTCTCATTATAGTTACAAAATCACAGTAAAAGTGATCAAACTAGAAATGGAGGAACTTTACCTTGAGAAGCGTCTCGGTTGGCTCATTATATATAAGAGGAATAACCCTGGCGCCACCAGACTCCACGAACTTAACGTACGACGCAGCAATGTAAGAAGCGTTGGTTGCATTGCTGAGCCTGCCGGAGGCGCCATCGCCGGGGTGGGTTAGAATTCCGATAACCGGCAGGTAATAAAGGTTCGGGTTAATCGCCGGACAACTCGTCGACAACTGAAGCACGGCCTCATCACTGTCATCATGGTTGTGATCAGTCGTAAGAAGAATCTCAGAGGGACAGACATCTGCAGAGTGGACGCATCTCAAAAGAGTAAGGAAAAGTGGAATGATCCAAAGGCAGCGGCGGAAGCCGGCGGCGAGGAAAACTGCGTCGTTGGCCATTGCTGACGGATAGAATATACCAGTGTAAAGTGGCAAAGACAGTGAGGTTTACAGCATTAAAAGCTGTCATCGGAGGCATTAATTTATAGGCAGATTGCGTGAAATTTGTGGGGCTGTTGATAGATTTGTGAGTGGCAGAAGAAGAAAGGGAG
>JANHAO010013433.1:0-15847 GCA_026873985.1 Saraca asoca
TTTAATTGTATTTCATGTATTATTCATAATTAATTAAAGAAATATTCATTGATTTTTATTTCTCTACTCTTTTGTCTATTTTTTGTCATCAGAACAATAATTTTTAAAACTAATTTGTGGTATCAAGGTTTTGTAGAATTTTAATTAAAAGTAGAGATAAATAAATTATTTTATATTTTTGACATGAGAGAAAAATCATTATTTTTGTGAGTATTATGTTCACCGTAATTCATATCATATAATAGCATTTTGGCATGAAAATAAATTTTGAGACATATTTAATTATTTATAATATTTATGGACTAATTTCTTTTTATAGACAATATAAATCTTTTGTTATTGACTTATAAACTTATTTTCTTATGTTTGAAATTAAATGATGCGTTTATTATTTGAGTTAATATATCAAAAAAATTAGCTAACATTTTTAAAAATTTGAAGTACATTGATTAATTATATTGAATTTCTATACATATAATACATTTACAACATTTCATTTATAATATTTCTATTGTGTCCATATTTTAATATTTGAAAATTTATGGCATTCTCATATGTGGTACTACCTAGGCTAGCGCATGATATACCTCGGATTCTTTAATATCTTACTCATTATTCTGGTAATAAACAACAAAACTCATTATTGATTTTTATTTTTATAATTTTTATATAATTTTTACCTATAATATTTATACAAAATTATAATCTTATAGAAAAAAGTTACAAGATTTTTATCCATGTGGAATGTCCATTTTCTTGCAAAGTATTAGCTGTTCGATCTTCGTGTGGAATGTCCATTTTCTTTCTTTCTGTTCGTACGCGGAAGGTGCATTGCAAGCCAATAGCTTTTATATTTTCAGAGTCAAAACAAAGTATTTCATTACGCAATTTCTCATTTTTATTCAATTATATATATATATATTTAAAGAATATAAGTCTGGCCAATGTAACAACCATTTGCTTAGTGGAAGCAATTGATTGGATGTTATAGTCATAATGCATCAACATATAATATTTTTACTGCATGGTGTATTCTTTTTAGTTTCTCTTTTTTTTTTCTCATGCCGAATGTGCTGGATGCAACAAAATGGTCAAGTGTTGGATTATTCCTATATTAAGTAAATAATTAATAATACAATTTATAAAAAAAATAAAATATTTAAATAAAATATTTTTAATAAAAAATACAAATAACAATACAAGTTTTCAGGTAATAATAATAATAATAATAATAATAATAGTAATAACAATAATAAAGACAATAATAATAGTAACGAGTGGAGTACATGTGTCTGACATAAGATGACATGGGGATAATATGATATGCTAAACTAATTATAATTATTTTAATGATATATAATTTAACATAACATAAAAAATTCGGTCAAACAATTTTGATCATTATAAATGAGTGTATCATTATTCGAATATAATATAAAATATTATATCTATACAAGGCCTGTTACAATGCTTAAGTGATTTAAGTGTTATAAGTTTACATTTCAATAAGAACAATTCAAAAATAAAATTTTAAAAATAAGAGAACACATTGGGAAAATTTTATACTTAGAAAATTTTATGCCAACTCACAATTAGCAATTATTCCATCAATAAAATCTAGGAAAAAATACACTCTACTTACATGTGCTATGACTTTAATTTTAATTTATCCACCTATAGTTTGAAGTGTCATAAAGAGGCAACATGTGATTCACATTATTGACATTTTGTTCACCTGTGTTAATTTTCTAGTCCAAATTTAATGGATTTTGTCAAATGCTAACCACATGCTCCCTAATTAGTCCTAATTTGATATTGATTTCACCCATCATTTCCAATTTTCCCTTCTTCCTAAATCCAAAACCTTAAAGAAATATTTACCTCTGATTTCTACAAAATTTCTTCAATTTCAAATTTAGGCAAAAGAGGAAATTAGGAAAGATGGAAATATAATTAAGGTTAAATTAGGGAGCACGTGATTGCTATGTGACAAAATTTATTAGATTTAGATAGAAAATTAGCACAGATAAACAAAGTATTAATAGTACAAACTATATGTTACTTCTTTGTGATACTTTAAACTATGAGTGGATAAATTAAAATTAGAGTCATACCACAAGTGGATAAAATATATTTTTTCCTAAAACATAAAATATATCTTTCAAATATAATTAAATTTTAACTATATGATTGCATACTTTATTGTTATTCAAACTTTATATGCAAGATGAATATGATAACAACTTTCAAATTTTCTCATGTTTTTTTCAAGCCACCACTTGCAAATAAGCTCCCCAGTTTAATATGATATTTTTCCTCATCAGGCCTCACCTCATCTGCAGTAACTATCTTCCATCTGGATAAACATAAGAGAAAAATTTTTCATTTTCAACCTTAATAATATGCTAGACACACCATGATTTGCTTATAAAGTAAATAAAAAAGCTTGTCCATTCTAAAGTCTGAAATATTTTGTCTTTAATAAATTTTCTACCCTCTACCCTTGTTCCAAAACCAAGCATGAGCATTTATTCTATGTAGCATTTTTTTTATAGGAGATTGAAACAAAATTAAATTATAATAAAGATAGTATTATTGTGATTTATTGGTTATTTACTCACAATATCGACATATCTTATTAATTGTGCTAAAATAAAAAATAGTAATTAAAATGCAAAATAGTAATAAAAGGAAAAATGACACTCTTAGCTTTTGAATTAATAATAATAGAAATTAAAATGGAAAGCATCAACCCAATGTTATGAGGTAGAAAAAATTTAGATCCACAACGGCAAGTTACTATTTCTAGGAATCATTGTGGCCTCAATAAAAGGTAGAAACAATAGCAAACAATACCAAACTTCTTTAAAGACAAATTTCACACAATTTGGGATGTTAAAACTTCAGTTTTTGATGAATATTATATTAATCCATGAATTAAATTAATGTAAATTACATTGTTAAGTTTCAATTCACTGTCCAAACTGAACTCCAAAAACATCTTCAAAGTTTAAAACCACAACTTAGTGATTTATGTATTTTAGTTTTTAATGTAGTATTCTACTGTTCTTCAATATCACAAGTTTATGGTTAAGAAACTTGATTCCTATCAAGCATCTACTTATGAAGGAGTGGGAGGATGTTTATTTTAAGATTACTTTAATGAAACAACTCAATAATATATATATAGAGAGAGAGAGAGATGTTAAAAATCAGCCTCTATATTTAACATATAATTTCAAGCATACATATAAGAACTATATCACAATTTGCATAAACATAGACCCCACCAATTTCATCATATTAAAAAACAAAGCTCAAAGAATAACCTTCAACTATTAACATCAAGATCAATAAGAATCTTACCAAAATCAATGTCAATTCTAAGAATACTCTTAAAGTTAATACTTAAAAATAGTATATTATTTGATTTTTTTTAGTTATATTGCACTACTATTAATAAAATTTTGTTGTTTCCACCCTACTAATCAAAGCCAAAAGAGAAGAAGAACACATAACATGATTAGAGTTTATGGGTTCTTTCAGAGGTGAACTTTGACCTACTTGAAAATGTTGACTACTATGGACACATTAGATTTCAATTTGAATCATCTTTATGTCATGTGAGGTAGTTGGTTTTGGTGAATAGTGATAGAGATTGATATTAAAACGGAAGCATATTGATCCATGGATGAGACATGCAAAGATGAGAAGAAAGGGGCTTTGAAATTTAGTATATTTGACATAAATAAATTAGGATTTGAGAAGAAAACCTTCATTGAGAAATTGTTTCATGATCTTGTTGAAACAAATAAAATTAACTGATGAATTTTATTAGGATGAGAAATGAGAATGAAGAATTAAAAACCTAAAAAACAAGGATGATGAAAGAATAATAGATGAATTGTGAAGATTGCATGATGAAGTAAATGGTTAAGGTAGATAAATAGATAAGATGCAGTTATTGACTAGGGAATTTCAACTCCAAATTAATTTGAATTGACAATTTAAAAAATTTGAAATGCTTAACCAAATATCAATGGTATCTGGAATAAAGATAGGTGATAGAAATAAGGGAATATTTAATTTAATATTTTAATTAATAGTCATTATTGAAAGAGATATTTGAGTTAAAAAAATGCTAAAAACTTATCTCAAACAAGTATAATATGTTACTATTCTCTAACATATTCAATTCTCAAATGCACAATAAGTAATCTCTCAATAAAAGATATCATAATTAACTCCATTAAACCATCAAATTCAAAAAAAAAAAAAAGTAAAACTGAAAAAAATAGAAGACTCTTTATAACATAATTATTCCGATCAATATTTAAATAGTTTGTTTCCAATGCAAGTTTGTTTCTAAAGAAGTTATTACTATACTCCTAAGTAAATGTTTACTTGAATATTTAATTTTTAATTTATTTAATATTTGATTTTTTAAATTAATTATGATAATTGATTAAATATTTAATTTTAAAATTCAATGAACTTATCTAAAGTAACGTGTAATTAATTTAATTATTATATATGAAATTTTTAATTTTTAACTGTAATAAAAAGGAAATACTTAATCTGCAATTTGACATGTGACGTCTTCTAGTACTACTTTTGCTAATAAACTGTCACATACCACTTTTGCATGCTATTTTTATATACTAGAGTATAGATAGTAGCTTGATAAGGTTTAATTATACTTTTGCCAATAAATTACATGACTGAATAATTTTCCTTTTAATAATTACTAATTTGAAGTTCTGTTGGAACTCCGTATGCCAATTAGAATTTTCAATCTTTAATTTGACTGACGTTATTAATGTGGATTATATATGATCTAATTTATATATTAGAGAGATCAAAATAGAATATTATATTTAAGGAAACCAAATGCAATCAAATTATATATTAAGGGGGACCAAAATTGTATTTAAGCTTAATTAATAATAATAAGGGAAAAATGCAACTTACCCCCACTAACTTTCAAGTGGTTTGATTTGACCCATATCTTCTTTGGATACTTAGATTTACCAATCAATAACTCCTCTATAGTTGGACTTCACACACACATACCATCAAAAAACTAATGGCTACTATTAATCACATGACTCCTTTTGCTGGTGGCAAATCATTATTGGGCACAATTATTGATATATAATCCAATTTGACAAGTTGTAAATTAAAATACACATTAATATTTTTTATTCCACATCATTTTTTTCCCTCCCACTTTTTACACTTTGACAATTTCCCTCTTTTAACCCAAGCTCCAAATGAAGTAGTCATTCTTCATTCTTCTTTATACTCTGCTAAAGTAGCCATTTTTCAGTCTTCTTTATCTTTTTCTCACAGACTCCAGTGGCTTGATGTGTGTAGATCCTAATCTAGCTAAAAGCAGAAGCCTTTCCATTACTGTGATTGTGGTCTCAAAGCACCCATTTGGACCTTTTTCATAGATGTGAACTACAGATGTTGATTATTTGGTTGCTTAAGGTGGAAGGAACCTGAAGTTTTCCATTTTTTCTAGTGGATTGATCAATATTAATTCATTGGGGACAATTTATTAATCAAAGGGTTGTTAGAGAGCTAAAAAAGACTAAGGCTGGCTAAGCAATTTGCTAAAAAATGAGGTGCCATACTCTGTTAGACAATAGTGGCTTCATGGATACTTTAGAGGATAGTATTGTTGTTTGCTATTTTGTATTGTAGTGGGATTAGAGGCAAGTTCTTGACGTATTGACTTGGTTTGTGAAGTGGGGTTATAATGTATTGAGTGTGATAGTGAAGTGTTATAGGAGAGTGCTTGATGCACGAAGTTAGGAAGTGTAGTTGGTTTTACTAGTGTTACAGTGTATTAAATTGATTTTGCTAGTTTTGTAGTTTAAATGTGCAATTGAATAAGATGTTATTATTGTTCATGAAATATTTTTCCTTTATTGTTTTATTTGATTTGCTTTCATAAATTGAATAAAGTGTTACTAGTTTTGTAGTTTAAAATAATGAAGAGATTCAATTTTTTTAGTAGGTTTAACTGCTTAAACCAGAAATTCAGCTAGAATTGCAAAAAATTAATTAAGAGGTTCACTTGTTACATTTTCAAATATTTTGCATAACTTTACAAACATCCTGGATGTAAGCAAACATTCTGCATAAACACTCAAAACAAATGCACTAGAATTTCAACACGAAAACAAATTTGGATGTAAACAAGCATTTTGCATAAATTTACATTTAACAAACTAGGTTCACATGGTGCGTACTATAAACTCCTAGTACACATAAAAAAAAAAAGCCAGTAACTAATGTAGACTAAACTAAATAGGTTCACTTGTTACATATTCAAATATTTTCAACACCTGAACACTTAAAAGAAATGTACTAAATCCTACATACTACTCCCTAATTCCATGTAATCAAATTTGATGGTCTAGGTAAGTATTATAAGGCTCCACACCGAGGTATTGTCCGCTTTGGGCTAAGCCCACATGATTTTGTCCTTCAAAAGGGCCCTTGGTAGGAGGGGTCCAACCCCCCTTATATGGACCTTTCCCCATCCAAACTTAGCTGATGTGGGATGTTGGGGCGTAACTCCTTACATCCCCCTCGATCCATCAGACCAAAGGCCTGACCCACCTCTGATACCAATATAAGGTTCCACACCGAGGTATTATCCTCTTTGGGCCGAGCCCGTATGATTTTGTCCTTCAAAAGGCCCTCGGTAGGAGGGGTCCAACCCCCCTTATATGGACCTTTCCCCGTCCAGACTTAGCTAATGTGGGATGCTGGGGTGTAACTCCTTACAGGTATGTCCCAACTCCTTTTTTAGTCTTTTTAGTCAAACCATAAGAGACTTTGGCTTCAAATGTTTCTTAGCAATTGTAGGCTTTGCATTGTGGTGGGTCTACAAGGTTTTAGAGATTGTGTTTTCTTAGGAATATTTTGCATAGAGCTTGCTCTCCCTTGTGATCTTTAAATTCCCTTAGGCTGTCAGGCACATGATAAACATGTTAGATGCATCTCAATAAAGTGACTTAAAGAAAGTAATTGACAACACCAACCTGTGCAGTATAGCACTAGAATGAGGCTTAGATGCAGTACCAGAAGTTGAGGCAACACCAGCACTAGTAGTTGAAGATGAGGTAGTACCATTTGTTCTTTGTTTTTTTACCTTTGTTCTTGTAAGTTTTCAAGTTTGAGTTCTTGGGATTTTTAACATCCTTTTGAGTTATGACCATACTAACCATAATTTGAGCATTTCATTTTAGTCCTAACCTTAGAAATACTTTTTGGATTCTTTGATTCTCCATCTTCCCTAATTCTCTTCTTCTTTGGCCTATTGTCAAAGTCGTAACATCAGGAGGCAATACTTTAACATCTTTACATGTTGGCCACATTTCCTCTCCAAAATTAGGGTTAATGTGGAATTTATAACTCTTCATGAATGTTTCCTTAGAGTTGCATGCCTTAACATACTGATTTGATATACCATTATCTTTATATATTGCAGAAATTACATGGCCATAAGGAATATCAGTGAGCTGCCATTTTCTACAAGTGCAAGTCATTTGTAGTAGATTCATCACATTCTAACTCCTATCATAGTGCCTCACTTATGTGATGTAGTTCCTTGCATCATATTTTCTCAATTTTTGCATCTGCACTATTCTTGGACAAATTGGCTATGAATATTCTCTCATTCCCTCCCTTTTCAAATGTATTCTCCTCATTGATTGTCTCCTAATCATTTCTAGCATTGTGATGATGGGCTTGTCTCGAGCTTCTTTGATATATGCATTGAAAGTCTCTAAAATATTGTTTAATAGCATGTTGCATTTCACATTTGGGTTGTGTGCATACATAAACAAGAAAATACAAGAACATTAACATATGGACAACATGAAACAAACCAAAAACTTAGGTTATTTTACTTGCCCCATAATCTTGGATCAAACTTGGCAAGCCACTTATATGCCTTGTTTGAAATAGACTTAATCTTTTCCACGTAATATTTGTGTTGACCTTCTTTGTATGTTTTGGCTACATTTCACATAAGGTCCTTTAAGGTCTTCCCTGTTTATCCTTGCTTGTTGAAGTTTGCATGCATATGCCTTACACAAAACATATGGCCTGCCCCTGGAATTATCTTTAAAGAAGATCTCCATAAGTCTCTACAAGAGTTACATTAGATAATTCACAATACATTGGTGTGCATAATTCATAATCTCTCACCTTTTGTTAGTCTAACATGAAAATCCATCACATTTGTTGAACACTCCCCATATCATCCAACAATAAATTAAGAAACCATCTCCAAGAATCTTTGTTTTTTATTGTAAACACAATAATTGCTATAGGAAAGACATTGTCATTTCCATCTTCTACATGTATATACTTCCTCTCTCCTTTATGGTAACCTCTCCTTCCTATTTGTAGAAAGAAGGAGGGTTACAAGTATAATTTCATAAACAATAAAATAATTATCCCCACCACTCTGAGCATTTAATGCTTGGCTTCGAGTAATTAATGCTAGACAAATTATTGTCGGACTTCGAGGGAGCTTATGTGTAAGTTTAGAGGCTGAGCTATTAGTTAGAGACGTGTGCCTTGGATTGCTGACTAGGTTCCATACAGGTATCCATTTCTGGTGGGTGAGCCAGAAGTTGAGTGAGCTAGAGGCCCTGGCCAACTTCATCATCTTTGCCTGGTCGTTCTCTTTGAGGGTAGTAGGCTTCTCATTAAAGGGTTGAAAGCCTTCTCAGTGAGCCACGCTCTCTACTTGTGACATTACGAGATGTCTTCGGCTCGTGCCTGACGATCTGAGGTCCTCGCTCAGTGACCTCGAGCTCTAATTCATGCCTCTATCTAGCTAGCTGTGCCTCTTATTAGACCTTGGCTGGCCCAAAATATGCATCCGAAAAATGTCCATAACATAAGCCCTCCAACTCTCAGCTCGTTTTGCAGGCTAGGAGTTGTAGCTAGTAGTCAACGTCTTTGTCTGTAATTTGCAGTATGGCTAAGTCTTCATGCCCAGACTGCCGTGTTGTCTTTTCTATCACTCAAGCTTTCATTTCCTATGCCCTAGGCCATAATTCTCAATGGACATTATTTTAGCCATTGATGTGGTGGTCTCGTTATCTCTGGGTCATTCAATATGGTACAACCAAATGTTCCTTGGATTATTAGATGAACCCAAGTGGGTTTATGAAGGCTTGTGAAGCTCTTCTTTTTTCCTTATGTGGTTGTCCAATAGATGCTTCAGTTAAGCCCTTCGTTCCTTTAATGGTTCAGCTTCTAGAGCAGCTCTTCGAGATGTGGATAGTCTGTCGCAAAGGTTTCAGAAACATGGATAGTCTGTTGCATGTGGCTTCCTTGTACAACTTCTCTCTTTAGCTTCTAGGAAGTCTTATACAGATCATGAATTATTTCTTCACGGTCCTTCCGTGAAGTTGAACCTTGCTAGCCGTACTTCTGGCTCCTTTTTGAATTGCTCTGGGTTTAGGGAGTTAGGAAAGGAATCGTCGGCTAAGAAAGGATATAAGCAAGAGTAGCCGTGTCCATTCACACTTCATCTGATGGGAGTTTGCCTCCTAGAAACTGGCTTTCCTTTCCCTTGCAGGAGTATTAGCCTTAGGCTTTTACTTTATTCTTGTATATCATTTCTTCTGATGTAAATCTACCTCACTAAGGGAGGTTTTTCAATAAAGCTTTGAGTAAAATGTTTATGTTCTTTTGTCTTTCCAAGCCCATTGCATAGACAATTTAATTGGTTATCGTTGGCAATATGACTTACCTCTACAAAGTCATAATTCAACAATCATTGTGTAAAGTGTTTAATGGGATAATTAACCTTTGTTATAAGAAATTTGAGCCAACTAGCTTTAATCAATAAATTTCAATTCAAAGGATATGTGACGCATGGCTAATCAGTCATGTTGACTCGTGTAAGAATTTTGTGTATGGCTAACACTACTTAGACACGAGATCTTAAGTTTGCCCACACAAGCATTTAGTGCGTGGAGCACTGCTTGGACGTGGCTTGCACAAGCATTTAGTGCATGGCTAGCACTGCTTGGAAGTGAGGCCTTAGGTTTGCTCGTGCAAGCATTTAGTGCGTGGAGCACTACTTGGACGTGGCTTACACAAGCATTTAGTGCATGGATAGCACTACTTGAACGTGAGGTCTTGAGTTTGCCAGCATAAAAACATTTAGTGCATGGAGCACTGCTTGGACGCAGCTCGCGTAAACATTTAGTGCATGGCTAGCACTGCTTGGACGTGAGGTCTTGGGTTTGTCCGTGCAAACATTTAGTGTGTGGAGCACTGCTTGGACATAGCTCATGCAAGCATTTAGTGTGTGAAGCACTGCTTGGATGCGGCTCATGCAAGCATTTAGTGCGTGGCTAGCACTGCTTGGACGCGAGGTCTTAGGTTTGGTCGCGCAAGCATTTAGTGCATGGACCACTACTTGGACGCAGCTCACGTAAGCATTTAGTACGTGGCTAGCACTACTTGGATATGAGATCTTGTGTTATCATCGTGGTCCAGTGCTGTGCGACATGTGATCCAAACGAGTCATTTGGTACTCCCATTCATCTCACACGCATAACTTTTCATTTCCCAATGATGGCTAGTAATTATTACTTCCCAATTTCAATGCACATGTGCCGCGTCATCATGAGCTGGCCGCTGTCTCCCCTGGACCATTGGATCATAGGTAACTGACAGCCCTTTTGATCCAACGGTGGGATTATGTCCCTTTATAAACTGAGAGTTGTTTCCTTCTCCCTTTTAGTTTACCATTTGAAAGCTTCCAAACTCCCAGTGTTCTCTGCTCATCTACCTCTCCGACCACTGCGACAGCTTTTTTGCTACCAGTTCCCACCAGTTTTTGTTCGTTCTTTCGGCCATCTCCCAAGCTTTCCCAACCTTTCATTGCCATAAGCCACAGTTTGTTCTCCTTAACTCTGCATTTTTTGCATTTTCTTCCTTCAATGGAAATAAGGGACTTGATTGTAGCTGATAGATTGAGATGCTTAGGTTGATAGGTTGAGATGATTTAGGTGCTTAGTTTTGTTTTGATCGGAAGGGTTGGGCTGTCGGTAGACTTTAAGATTTCAGATACTAGTTTTTGTCTTTTGAGATTCTATTGCTCGATCGAGGTGTTTCCTCCATTCGTTAGAGTTCGAGTTGTCAGTGCAATGACATAAGGTGTGCATGGCCTGCAAAATAAGGGTCATTAGTCTTAGTCTTTGGTACAGTTTGCTCTTAGTGACCTGACTAACCTTTTTTTTATGTAGATGGGAGCAGGTCATGCATGCCGCCACCATGTAATTAGGAATGAGGATGACGAACTGGACTCATCTAAGAGCGTAGGGATCATTTGACGCACTGACGAAGTGATCTCGAGTGGGAAGAAGGTCACTATAGGCCTAGGCATTTGTCCGGGATTCACCAAGGGCCGAGGGACCGCTGGGGGCCAATGCCTCAATCGTCATGCATTCAAGTTACATTCTTCAACTGTGTGTCTTCGTGACGTCTAAACCAACATTTGGTCGTGTCGAATCCCCAAAGGGTACAGTGTTATGATCCCCACTCTAGATGACTATGCCCCTCATCCTCCTCGGGGCTTTATAGCTATCAGTATCCTGTATCTCACTGCAGGATTAAGATTTCCTGTGCAACCTTTTATTATCAACTTTTTAAACAAAATAAAGCTCATTCCACTCCAACTTATACCAAATTGATATACCTCGCTCATCTCGTTATCCCTTGTCCACATGGGCAATGGCCTTCCTCTATTATCACCTGAAACCCTAAGCTATTTGTATGATCTGAGGTGCGCAAACTCAGAGGACAGGCTCTACCACCTCTCGACTAGGCAGACACCACATAAGAGCATCCTACTGCAGGAAGGTGCGAAAGGGAGATCCAATGCGAGGCCTTATAAGTCCCGCTAGTTTTATGTCTCATGCCCCTCACTACGTTACCTTAAGAATTTTGATTTCGTTCTCATTCCAGGTAGGTGGGCTGGGTATGAATAAGTTTGACAATTAATGTTTGCTCTTGATTCTGACCTTTTGCTTGATTTTGCAGACGAGACTGGCAAACGGCCCACACTAGGAGCCAGGGAGTTGGGGGTCTGAAACCAGTTCACTACATCCAAAGACCTCCAGAATGATTTTTGATTTGATGAAGACATCCTCTGTTATTACAAACTTGCCCCACCAAAGGATACCGCAGTAACTAGGGAGGTGGGAATTTGCCAATTAATAGAGGTTAGGCCTGCTAACTTTGATGACTATGACAAAATGATGGAGTTGATCCTCAGGACACCCCCTTCGGATAGTGAGGATAAGGCCCCTCTAGCTCGCGAGATTGATCCAGCTCCGGTCATCACAAAACAGCCCCTAGCCCCTAAAGTTAAGGCGACTCTAGTTGTCACAGAGCAACTAGCTACTCTAGCTGCTCTTATTGCTGTCCCCTCACCAAGACCAGCTCCCATGCCGTGATCCAAAGTACCAATAGCTGACGTTGCCAGCCCTTCTAGTCCCCCTCCAAAGAAGCTGAAGGTTGATAAAGGGAACAAGAAAGTGACCCTTCATAAATGTGCAGCATCGAAGATCAAGACTGTGAGACCGTTGGCCAAACCCGGCTCCAAGATGAAAGGGTACGCTTAAACCTTTGTCGAGAACCTGAGTACGATCTTGGGTTATGGTGGTAAGGTCATTGTGCTGGAAGCTAAAGAATTCACCATTGGGAGGCTGGCAGGGTTTGTGGCTCATCACGGTCTAGTGGTAGGTATTGTTTCTTGCTTGGGCTACTTTGCCTATTTTCAAGTCTAACCTTGCTGCTTGTTTTTGCATAATCTACTGACACTGATAAAGATTGCAAAAGCGCTCGAAGACCAGGATAACAAAAAGTCTACTCTTGTGGATGAGTTGGGGATTCAAATCGCTGAGGTTCTGGAGCTCAGTGAAAAAGTTAAAGAGCTGGAAACTACCCTAACTCACAAGGTAGAGTATCACGAGACTGCTAAAATAAACTTTGGCCTTGCCACCAATGACCTAAATAAGGCAAGAATAGAGCTAGATGAAGTCCAATTACGACTGTGGTTAGAGACCAGAGAGGCCGACACCACCGAAGAGAGGGCGAGATCTGTGGAGCGATGAGTCGAGGCCTCTGCTGAGGAGCTGAGGGTACTAAAGAGAGAACTTTAGCTTGCTAAAGAGGAAGCAGCAAAGATTAAAGCAGAAATGTCCTCGTTGGCGGTGGAAATGATTAAAGAGACGAGGACCAAAACCTATGCTTATTTCTTCTTCACCTTGTGGGAGAAACACCCCGAGTTGGACCTCTCCTTCTTTGGCTCGCAAGCCACCGAAGCTGTAAATCACTGGAAAAGTGAAGCTACAAGGAAAGGACAGGGCATTGGGGTTGAAGTTCCTCCTGCTAGGGTGGTCGTTCAGGGAAAAGGTAGCTCTCAGGTCATTGATGTTACTCCGGCGATTGGAGTCCCTTGTGTTTTGACTTCTAACCTTCAGCCCGATGAAGGCTTATCTCTCGGGGCTCCGACCTCTTAGGACAAGAACTTTGTAATTTTATTTTCCTTGCTTTTAAGACTTATGATAAACTTTACAGAAAATTTGTATAACTTTGTTATGGTGGAAGCTGAATACATTTTTCTTTATTGCTTTTGTGCTTGAATGTGCAAACTTGTTTGCTCATATTTAAACAGGGACTTGGCATGCTATGTTAATTATTGCTGTGTCACATAACTTTATGTGGAATTCTCTTTTCCAATCTTATTTCACAAAGAATTCAAAGAATTACATTCATATTTACAATGAACCAATTATCATACATCAAGACACTGATTGATAGTAACAGCGAAGGTGCTCGGCATTCCAAGTGCGGGGGAATTTCGCTCCATTCATGTCCGCTAGATGGTAGGCTCCATCACTCATGACCCTTTTTATAAGGTATGAACCTTCCCAGTTTGGTCTCAAAGTCCTCTTGCTGGGTTTGTGGGCTCTAGGAAGAACGAGGCGCAGGACGAGATCGTCGAGTTTGAAATTTGGAGCTCACACTCTGCGATTGTAATACCTCACTATACATTGCTGGTGGGCTACAATCCTAAGGCTAGCTCTTTCTCTTGCTTCTTCCACAAGGTCTAGGTTCATAGCGAGAAGCTAATCATTGTCCTCTAGGTTGAAAGCGATTTTTCGCTGTGTCGTGACCTCAAGTTCTGTAGGGATCATTGCCTCGCATCTGTATACTATCGAGAAGGGGGTTTCCCCTGTAGAGCTGCAAGGTGTGGTCCTATAGGCCCATAATATCAATTGTAATTCATCTGCCTAAGCTTCCTTTTTAGCCTCTAACCTAGTCTTCAAGATCTTCTTGATGATCTTGTTGATGGCTTCTACTTGCCCATTAGCTTATGGGTGGTCTACGGTTGTGAAGCTTTTAGCGATTTTGAGGTCGTCGCAGAACTTGATGAACTGCTCACTAGTAAACTGAGTCTCGTTATCAGTCACAATTTGTTGAGGGACTTCGAACCTGCAGATGATATTATTCCATACGAACTTTTCAACCTTGGAAGATGAGATCTCAGCGAGTTCCTTCACCTCTGCCCACTTGGTGAAGTAGTCCATGGCTACTATTACATACTTACAATTTCCCCGAGCCTTTGGAAGTGGACCAATCAAGTCTATCCCCCAAATTGCAAACGGCCATGGACTTGTCATCTACTTTAGGTAGGCCAGTGGAGCTTATGACACCTTTGTGAACCTCTGGCACTTATCACACCTCATGATAAGGTCTATAGCATTTTGCTTCAAGGTCAGCTAGTAGAATCCCTGTCGAAGGGCCTTTTGTGCCAAGGACAGCCCCCAACGTGATTTCCACAATGTCTTGCGTGAATCTCCTCCAAGATAGTGTTGTAGTCCTCGCCATCTATACATCTCAAAAGTGGGTTTGTAAACCCTCTCTTATAAAGTGCGTCACCACAAATGCAATATCTGGCTACTCAAGCTTGCAGACATTGCGTCTCGAGTTTATCTTCTAGTAGCTTCTCGTTTTACAGGTAGTCCAGGATTGGATTCATCCAGGAGTTAGGCACTTTGGCGGTTGCCATCATACTGTCTTGATGTTCAATACTTGGGGAAGGAAGGAGCTCTACCAGGATCACTCCTATGAGATCGGGATCATCAGTGGTAGACAAGTGAGCCAAAGCATTAGCATGCACATTTTGGGCTCGCAAAATTTGAGTAATTTCAAATTGTTGGAAGGAGCCTAACAACTTTTGGACTCTTTGGAGATAGCTCACCATCTTCTGCCCTCGAGCTTGGTATTCACCCTTTGCTTGGCAAACAGTAAGTTGAGAGTCGTTGAAAATCTTTAATCACTCAGCATGCACCTCTCTAGCTAGTCGTAAACCCACCAACAAGGCCTCGTATTCGTGGCCTTATGAATTCAGTGATGAAATCGGCCAGTACTTGTCCCTTGATAGCTGTTTTGAGCTTATATTCAATGTCAAACTGAGCGAGCTCTATTGCCCATTTGAGCAATCATCCTGAGGCATCTATCTTTTGCAAAACTTGTCTCAGTAAGTATTGCATGAGGACTCTGATGCTATAGGCTTGGAAATAGAGTCGCAGCTTGATGTTATAATTTCGTAATCGCACGGTGTAGCTGTAGCTAGTACTAGTGAATATGGGTTGAATCCCACAGGGATTTCTATACCAACTACTAGAGTTTTGCAATCTAAGTTGCCTAAATCAAATGAAAGTGCTGCAAATAATAAAGAGAAATAATAAAAGGAAACAACAATAAATAAATAAACTAAATTCAA
>JANHAO010013434.1:0-15894 GCA_026873985.1 Saraca asoca
TAGTTTTCTTTGAAAACTTTATGGTATGTTGTATATATACATAGAAATTTATTTGATGTGATGAAATTATGCTTTTATTTTTGTAGTATAATATTTCAAATGACTTAATAAATTGAGGTCCTGAATCCATTAAAAATCCATTGGTAATCTGGTGACAGTTGTGACTAGCCTGTGTGGTAGAGAAATAAGGGTGGATCTATTGAATATATGAATATTCGGCATGCGTATTAAATTGGAGAAATAAGGGTGGACCTGTCGAATATATATATATATATAAATATTCAATAGGCGTATTAGATTGATTTTGGGGATGCTTATGATGTTATGATTACCATTAGGAATTTTCCTTGGATTCTAGTTGAGTGTATGGTTAACTGAATATCATAATTTTAATTATATATATTATGTTTTATGGGCTTGTCTACTCACTAAGTTTCTATGAAACTCGTTCATTACATCTCAATGTTTTTCAGAGCCACAGGTTACTCCTACCACCCTTCCATCTCATACTGATACGGGATCTACTCTTTGATCAAGTTGGTCATTCTTACGGAGTAAAAAGGTATATGAATGGTGGAAATTGATGACAGTTGGTAGGATTATATTTTGCATGTGTATGATTGCTGGATGCCCAGTAGGACATAGAATGTATAGTCTGGGCCACTACATTTTGTCATGTTGTTATACAGGTTATGATGGGCATGTAGCCCTTTTTGTATATATGGGCCTTATGCTCAGATATCTGAAAAATAGAGGAAACTCTGTCAAATTTTTTATAGAAATGTTTATATGCATATCTAATTGTGTATTGGTATAATTATGTGTCCTAGCTTGTTATCTTGTGTGGTTAGGCTTGTAGACAATTTTCTAACGATGACCTTCTACACCAGTCACGTTCCGTGGGTCAAGCGTGACAATATGTTTGATCACACATCCACCTATCCAGTAATGAACTCTTGCACCATGAGCTTGACGCTTTAGCTACACTTGAGTTAGTTGTGGAGGGTCAGGTAGAGGCTTAATCACCATTGCATATGCGTACATTGAAGATGGAGTTGTAAGTTGCATACCAAATTCAATATTGTGCGATGAAGGGTAGAAACTTGACCACTCAGAAACATGTTTGAGCCTCTTATTGGTGATGAAAACAATGGTATCTATGGAAACCCTTGAAAAAGCTCGTTCATGAAAGGTTCTTATTGGCCCTGGGAAGATGACATAGCACCATATACATACTCTGCACCAGACGTATATGGTGATAAAGAAAGAGCTTGTGGTGCATATGATAGGCTTACCCCACCATATGACATCGCACCAAATGTATATTGTCCTCTGTGCATATATGGTGATAAAAAAAAATGAGCCTATGTTGTGTATAATGTGCCTGCCTCATCGTGTGTCTGAGTAGGTGTTATGTTTAAAGGTTCCACATTGTCTGCACATTCCTCATTTTGCTTACATCTTGTGCAGGCATGTTTACATTTAGTAATTGGTTTGATATAAACTATTAGCCTTTGAACATCAGACAGTGGAGAGGATGTTAGTATGATGAGCTTCGAATCCATGATGCACATTTGTAATATCCACTAGGTTAATGCCAATTTGTTCAACCCTCGACCATGATCTATTCTTATCATCGATGAGGGCTATATGTAGCAATTCCATTCCAAGGTTAGCCTGTTATAGAAATATAATAAGAAAATTATTAACTGTTATTTCTCAGTTCAATCTATATAATTAGTTTTAAACACATTAAATTGTCCATTGCACCGCTTGACTAATCCAACGTCTTGTCACCATTCTATACCATCTCTTGTACTCATTGTTGTAGTGCAATGGTCCTGATGTTGGCATTATATGCAGGATTCATTGTCACCAATTGTTCCAAAGTTGATTCCACTATTCATGTGTAACAACTTAGTCATAAGATTTTTTACCTTGTAATGTGTACTCATGCAGAGTGTCATCCATGTTTGAGTCACGTGGTATAAATTGTTGAAAACCAAATTGCCTTATAACTCTATCCATACTGTGCCATTCAACAATGTGAAAACATATCAAAGGTACTTATAAACACCATATCTCTTGTCCTACTATACAGTACTCTAACAGTGTCACCAATGTATCACCCTTATAAGGTTCCCAGATAATCTATTACCATAAACCACAATTGTAATATGTGGTACAAATAGAAATTTAAATTCACGTAATAAATTACAATAATGTAATAAGGTTAATTAATCATACCAAGTCCAGTTTTAAACGATCTAATGAAGCCTTGAACACACTTA
Organism: Saraca asoca; assembly: GCA_026873985.1. Taxonomy (NCBI): domain Eukaryota; kingdom Viridiplantae; phylum Streptophyta; class Magnoliopsida; order Fabales; family Fabaceae; genus Saraca; species Saraca asoca. The sequence continues at coordinate 2,292 of JANHAO010013434.1, forward strand.
AGACATGGCTTAAAGTTATTATTGTGTCCTAAGCATCATGCCATCTAAAAGTTAAGGGCATTAACTCTTGTTCGTTGGCATCCAACTAACTTTTCATAACTGGTGCAATGCCTAGGAATCTATCCCAAGTTCATATCTGGACTAGCAACATATATCTAGAAATGTTATTCCACTCCACCTTGGATGCTTTCCACATCTTCTTATAAGTCTATAATAGGATAGCAAACCTCCAACTATATCTCCTTACATATTATAAATTGGCCAACAAGAGCAAAAACATTAAATGCACATAGTGAGTTAAGTTGTCATTACATAATATTGCACCTGACAATCTCAATATGTAGGCGGGCATATATTGTTGTACAGTATCCTCATTAGCATTATTTGAGAGAGCATCAAAGCGTTCTTGTAACCATGTTAAGCAAAACTTTTGGCCATAGATGCAATGATATTCATTTGGAGGAACATTGCCCAATAATATCTCACACTTTATACCATGGCATTCAAGTTACGCTAGTCACCTATTTACCATCCACATGGAGTCCTAATTGGACTTCTACAACTTATAATGTGATTGTCATTTCTCCCTATAATGTGTGGAGCGTATCTATCTTCAGTCACCATCACTCAACAAATGCGCTGATGAGGGGGCCAATCAACGTTTATGTATCTGATTCTCAAAATATAATAAAATCCTGATGATCGAAGATAAGGATCTATTCGTGGGTAAAGGGTGGAATATGACCTAAGTTTCTAACATGAAGCACATGAAGCACGCGATCGACCTACATGTAAAAAAATATTAAAGTAAGGTGTTTAACATGACAGGCAAATTGAATAATTTTTTGAAAAGATCAATTTTCATTAGTATTATTAATCTTGTCTCATCACCATACTACTTCTAAAATATGCTGGTGCTGTAACTAGAGCAATGAGTCATCTTTGGGACTGGAGTTTAAGAGATGAGTGCGTTTACATGATAATCTAAGAATAACAATCCTCCTATAATTATCAAAATAGATTATGTTAAATATATGTATCGCTAATTATTTTATTAAATCAAATAAAAATTGATAATAAATAATTAATTATAATTACAAATTAAAGTAACAAATTTTAATATGATAACAAATTTTAAGCATCAAAGAAACAACTTTAAACGTATCAGATATTAAAAAATTAATTAAGTAATCCATTTAATTTTTCTCATTATCTATAATTAAGATTTCTATTTTTAACTTAATAAAAAATTAAAAACTAATGTAACAAATATTAATGTATGAATTACTAAAAAATTTATTGTATGAAATCCTTAAAATTATAAAAAACTTAGATTTTTTTTTTACTTTAAATACTAAGGCTTAAAATATATAATCAAATAGAAGAAAAAAATTTCTACAAAATTGTATTACAATTCATCATACATACTACATAAATAAAATTCTACCATGAATAAAAAATTTAAATACTACAATTCTAATAAAACAAATAAGACAAGTCTTACTAACTATTTAAATTTAAATAGATAAAATTCTCATATGAATAAAAAATCCATCATACATACTACATAAATAAAATTCTACTATAAATAAAAAATTTAAATATTACAATTCTAATAAAACAAATATGATAAACCTTACTAGCTATTTAAACTTAAATAAATAAAATTCTTATATGCATAAAAAATGTATCATACATACTATATAAATAAAATTTTGCTATGAATAAAAAATTTAAATACTACATTTTTAATAAAACAAATAACACAAGCCTTACTAACTATTTAAATTTGAATAAATAAAATTCTCTTATACATAAAAAATCCATCATACACACTACATAAATAAATTTTTGCTATGAACGAAAAAAATTAAATACAACAATTCTAATAAAATAAATAAGATAAGCTTTATTAACTATTTAAACAACTATTTTGAAAATCAAACAGGACGGTCGGACCGATTTGATCGCTAACCATTATATTTTTCAGTTTAAGTTGATCGAAAAAACTATTTTAGCGGTTGACTCAATTTGAACAGATCTAAATCAGTAAGAATAGACAAAAACCCGAAAATCAGTCAGAATGTTTTTTTAAACTGTTAGATTTCTTTTTTTTTTTTGGGTTGAGTTGGTCCAATGAGCCTATATGTAACAAAAAAACTAATAAAAAAAGGAAGAAATTTAACACTTAATTAACTAAAAACTCATTAATTTACTTAATTTCTTCTAGTTTTTTATTTTTTTATATAAAATATGAACTCATATTTTTAGTATCAGTTACCTATTATTTAATTTTTTTAATAAATTTATATTTATGCAATCATTTGGTTTATGCATTAATTTAACCGATTTAATCAATCGAACTATGATTCGATGACTTTTTCAGTTCACTATTCAATTTGGTTTTTAAAACATTGATTTAAACTTAAATAAATAAAATTCTCTTATGTATAAAAAATCCATCATACATACTACATAAATAAAATTCTACCATGAATAAAAAATTTAAATACTTTAATTCTAATAAGACAAGTGTTGTGGCTATTTTTGGAATCACATAAATAGGTTGATAAAAGCCTAATGGACAAACTCGACTAAATAAGGGCCCAGCTCACTAAGGATTGAGATCATTGTACCAAAACATCAAGTCACTAAATATGTGATAAGGTCACTGTTCAACATGAGTTAAAGCAACCACTTCAGGTCGTTGAGAACAAGGCTCAACTCGCAGATCAAAGCATGCATCCACAACCAATAGTCCGAGGAAATCCGTTTAGCTTCCTATTTTATGGGTGTTGTATACAAAAATAGCCTCAAGAACTCACGGCCTCGGGATGCCAAAGGCACTCAGCAAACCTTGCTTCGCCCTTTATCAAAAAGCAGCACAACGAAGACTAACCCATCATCGTCTCACGAAGCAAACCCTTGCCTCACGAGGCAGTGACCCAATAAGAAGGTCACAAGACTCGCTCGCCAAGCAGTCCATTACCCTGCTCAGGCCCGATATCTCACTACAACGGCACTAAGCTCGCTACAGCAGTTTCCATGACGTCCCCAAGCCAAGAATTCTCGCTCGGGACGCCCAGCATCTCGCTTGGCACAACGACTCCAAGCAGCGGACTCCGATAAGCTCAAGTCTACAGCCGATCTAGGGGGCCCACCCCACAACCTACATTCAGTAACGACTAGTTTGTAGCCTTTTATTGTCTTTTCCATTTATAACTTGATGTAACACAACTGTAGCTTGTAATTAACGCATGTAACTCCTCCTTCCTCTATAAATAGGATTGCATTGTTAGAAGAGGGGGGGACGAAAAACTCTATAAGCAGAAACTCTACTAAAATCATTTTCCAACACATTAATAAAAGATTCGCCATGGACGTAGGGTCTGGTGCTGCCTAGACTTAGTCGAACCACGTTGAACTCGCTGTCCTTCCATTCCTTCTTCCTCTTGGTCTATCTTCTTCTATACTTCAGAAGCAGCAATGGCTCCCTGAACTCATCCTTATTGGCTGAAGTTTGGGTCTTCCGCACGAATCAAATTTCACCGTCAATATTTTGGCTTTGTCTATGGGGATCATCTACTCTCTGAAATCTTTGTTACAGCCCAACAATGGCTAGAGGAAAAATGACTCGAAGTTCTATCGTTCCAATTCCTTAGCAGCACACCGCTACGCCTGAAACTCAAGAGGCACAAACACTCGATCAGTCTCGATCGATACTTGAAAACACAGTCAGAGAGTTGGTTGAAATTATCAAAGTGCTTGTTCAGGAACAAGCACAAAATGCTCAAAGACAAGAAGAAGTCATGGCACAACTCCAGCAGCTTCGTGAGGAAGCTCAGAGAGAAGTTCACGACGATCACGACAGCTAGCAATTGGGGGGCTCGTAGCAAGTAGAAAGCTCTGCCCCTCAGCACAAAGGACAACGTCCAACAATGGAAGAGGTCCTCCGCAGGCTCAAACGGCTAGAAGAGCATCCGCAGCCTCAGAGCCATCAGCCTCGCTATGAGGAAACCTCGTCATTTTCTATGGAGATCGAGAAGCAACCTCTCCCGTAGAAACTCAAAGTGCCTACTATCCCACTGTATGATGGGAACAGTGACCCATGCGATCACCTGGACACGTTCAATACTCAAATGGACCTCCAGACAATCGATCCCCTGGTGAAGTGCCGCGTCTTTCCTGCCACATTAGGGGCAACACCTCGGGCACGGTTCAGGCGCCTCCCGTCTCGTAGTATCGACAGCTAGGAAGAATGCTAAAAAAAATTTGTTGAACAATACCAAGCGCTGAAGAAACAACTTGTGCCTCCTTGCCACCTCGTGATGATTTTCCAGTGCAAGGATGAGTCACTCAAAGACTACATGGCCCGATTCAAGCATGAGGCCAACTCCGTGGAGAATCCCTCAGAGGAAAGCATTTTAACGGCTATCTCAATGGGACTTCACAAAGACAACAAGTTGTATCAAAGCCTCTACAAGTCCCCCACTCGAGACCTCACTGAATTCTATGATCAGGCAACTAAACAAATAAGATGGGAAGAAACCTTTGGAATAGAGGAACTCAAGCATAAAGTAGGCCATAGCGATCCTACCGTGAGCAAAAAGAGGGGTAGTGAGAGTCACGACAACCCCACTCCTCATCTCGCAAAGAAGGCAAAACCTCAGCGACCATGAAGGCCGCTTCGAGAGCTACAGCATCCTGTTAGATACACAGGACCGAATCTTTATAGTAAAAAGGCATAATGAGGACTTCGGAAAGCCCAGACCAATGAGGGCATCTGTCAGGTCCAGAGACCAAAGCAGATTTTATACTTATCACAATGAGGCTGGACACACCACCTCAAAATGTCGGACACTAAAAGACACCATTGAAGACCTCATCAAAAGAGGCCGACTACAGAATTATGTGGTGAGACCATTGGGACAGCGTGCTCAATAGGCTCAGTGAGTTATCACCCAAGAGCCTGAGCCCTCCGTCCGAACCATATTCTGATCCTGTAACATTCATTTGTCATCAATGGTGACTAATTGTATCAATTGTTGTATGTCGAATCAATGTAAATTGTCGATTGGCCAAGCATTTCCTAGACAAAAGAGTTTTCACTCCATTTTTCTAGTCTGGCTACAGTGAACGATTTTCACCTCATTACAGCACTTACTTCAGCGAACAATTTTCGCCTTGCTACGACAAAACTAAAATGAAAACTCAAACAAAATCGAGGGTGCGATGGCCCCTTAAGCCTACCTCGCAACACCCGAGGGTAAGACGGCCCCTTAAGCCTACCTTGCAACACCCAAGGGTGAGATGGCCCTTGAGCCTACCTCATGGTTACGAAAATAAAATCGAGGGTGAGACAGGCCCTTGAGCCTACCTCGCAAAACCTGAGGGTGAGACGACCTTTGAACCTACCTCGTGCTTATGGAAACAAAAAAATTTTAGCGGACGATTTTCACCTCGCCTCAATAAAACAAAGCTTCGACAAACGAAACAAAACCTAGCCACCAGCCCACTACGGCACAAAGAAACTAGAACAAAATCATTGTAACTTTCACACAAATTTCCCGCAACTCTCATGTGGATGAATTCCCTGCAGCTCTCATGCAGATGAATTTTCCACAGCTTTCATGTGGACGAATTTCTCATGTCTTGAACTAGATTTCTTAGGCATAGCTTGCATGCGACCCCTCACTCACTCACAATGAGTTAAGTAATAGGAAAAATAAAGCACGGCCAATTGGCCGAAAAGAGAAATTTCATTGATCATGAGAAATTTACATGCAGAGATGCGCGAAGCATCCGTTACAACATTTAAAGAGAAAGAAGAAAAGCTCATACAGCAAAAAGACCTCGTCCAACGAGGCAAGATTACATCAAGGGAAAAAGACTGAAGACCTGGCACTACCATTCTTGTAAAAAGCAACCAAAAGGCCAGCTACCAGTCACCAAGCTCGTGCCTGTGGAAAGAACAACAGCCCCAAAGCTACTTCTGCTTATATTCCTCCGGTGCGTCTCCCTGAGTCAGATCCAGAGCAAATCAAAAAGTCATAGAAGTCAGCTGGTCAGGTAGCAGCATCACAAGCGACGGCCAGAGGAGGTGGCCCGAAGTCAGCACAAGATCCTCCAGGAGCCCGCCTAGCAGATCCTGCGACGGAGCCACGTGCAACGGGCTATCCATGTCTCCCGACATTCTACAACAGGCCATCCATGTCTCAGCAAGCTTCATCGAAAGCCAAGACACCAAAACGCAGGGGGCTCTTCAGTCTCCTTCATTGAGTTTCTCTGGGACGAAAGAGAGAATGCCCCAAGCTATAAAAAGACCCGCTCGGCCCTTCGAAGAATCCAGAGGGTATTCGGCCTGATCTTCATCCAACGGCCCAAAACGAGTGATAACGCCACGTCGACGGCCAAAAATGGCAAACAGAAGAAAGTATGGCCTAAAGCATATCAGAAAGACATTTGACATGACACTTCGATCAAGGAAGGACACTAACTAAAGATATGAATCAAGTCTCGGGAACTTGTAACTCCCGGTCCACAAAACAAATCGAGAGTTGGGGGGCTTGTGTTGTATACAAAAATGGCATCGAGAACTCGCGACCCCAGGACACCAAAGGTACTCAGCAAACCTCGTTTCGCCCTTTATTAGAAAGCAGCACAACGAAGACTAACCCATCATCGTCTCGTGAAGCAAACCCTCACCTCGCGAGGCAGCGACCCAGCAATCTAGTGAGGAGGTCACAAGACTCACTCACCAAGCAGCTGATTACCCTGCTCAGGCCCGATATCTCACTACAACATCACCAAGCTCGCTACAGCAGTCTCTATGATGTCCCCAAGCCAAGAATTCTCACTCAAGACGTCCAGCATCTCGCTTGGCACAACAACTCCAAGCAGCAGACTCTAGTAGGCTCAAGTCTACAACCGACCTAGGGGGCCCACCCCACAACCTACATTCAACAACGGATAGTTTGTAGCTTTTTACTGTCTTTTCCATTTATAGCTTAATGTAACACAACTATAGCTTGTAATTAACGCATGTAACTCCTCCTTCCTCTATAAATAGGATTGTATTGTTAGGAGAGGGGGGACGAAAAACTCTGTAAGTAGAAACTTTGCTAAAATCATTTCCCAATACATTAATAAAAGATCTGCCATGGACGTAGGGTCCGGTGCCGCCCGGATTTAGTCGAATCACGTTGAACTGGCTGTCCCTCCATTCCTTCGTCTTCTCGGTCTATCTTCTTCTGCACTTCGGAAGTAGCAATGGCTCCCTGAACTCATCCCTGTTGGTTAAAGTTTTGAGTCTTCCGCACGAACCAAATTTCACCGTCAACAATGGGAATCCGTTATTATCTATTATATAATCTCAATCAAGTTATGATACTTATCTATTATAGATTTACATTCAAATTGTAACTCCCAACTATTATAAAGGGGGATGAAATCACTGTACAAGATACAATCAATTATCAGATATAAAATACTCAGTAAAGAGTAATAAAAGCTGTAGATATAGGGGTCAAACTGACTTTAGCCGAATCACGTTAAAAACTTTTGATGTCTCCCTATTCTTTCTTTCTCTCTCTCACTTGATTTACATTCAATCTACAATTTAAGGTTCTAAACTTGGGTTGACTAGATTTTACCATCAACAACAAGTCTTACTAACTATGTAAACTTAAATAAATAAAATTCTCATATGAATAAAAAATCCATCGTACATATTATATAAATAAAATTCTGCAATGAATAAAAAATTTAAATACTACAATTCTAACAAAACAAATCAAACAAGCCTTACTAACCACTTAAACTTAAATAAATAAAATTTTCTTATGTATAAAAAATCTATCATACATACTACATAAATAACATTCTGTCATGAATAAAAAATTTAAATATTACAATTCTAATAAAATAAATAAGACAAACCTTACTAACTATTTACACTTAAATAAATAAAATTATCATATGCATAAAAAAATTCATCATATATACTATATAAATAAAATTCTATCATTAATCATTAATAAAAAATTTAAATACTACAGTTCTAATAAAACAAATAAGACAAGCCTTACTAACTATTTAAACTTAAATAAAATTCTCATATAAATAAAAATTCTATCATGCATATTACATAAATAAAATTATGTTATGAATAAAAAATTAAATATTACAATTCTAATAAAACAAATAAAACAAGCCTTACTAATTACTTAAACTTAAATGAATAAAATTCTCTTATGCATAAAAAATCCATCATACGTACTACATAAATAAAATTTTATCATGAATAAAAAATTTGAATATTACAATTCTAATAAAACAAATAAGACAAACTTTACTAACTATTTAAACTTAAATAAATAAAATTATCATATACATAAAAAATTCATTATACATACTACATAGATAAAATTCTATCATTAATAAAAAATTTAAATACTACAATTTTAATAAAACAAATAAGACAAACCTTACTTTCTATTTAAAATTAAATAACTAAAATTCTCATATGTATAAAAAATTCATCATCCATATTATATAAATAAAATTTTACCATTAATAAAAAAAATTAAATATTTCAAATCTAATAAAATAAATAAAATAAACCTTACAAGCTAGTTACTAATTATACCTACAAAATTTAACTTTTTCATTAATCTTAAAGACTGTTATCAGTAAAATCTAGCATTACAGAGTGGGATGGCAAAAGATCAGAAGGAGCCAAGTCTGGCAGAAGATACGGGCTCGCCAAACCACGAGGTCACTGCACAAGGAGTCCCAGCTTGCTAAAGAATTTCAACTCGTTGAACGAGCTCGAGGTTGTGAACTAGCAACAACCTTAGGACGTAAGCTTTAGCTCGCTAAGATGAAGTCTTACCTAGCTAGAAGCCTACTGAGCTCGAGTATAAAGCTAATAGGCAACTTGCATCGCTACTTTATAAAATTCAACCATCGGGCCCCACATGCAGAAAGTAATCTACAGAAGTCAGTTTACAGTGCTCTAGGCAATCTTGTACATTTAATATCTGATGTAACAGATGTACAGTTTATTTACTTCTATTTGTATCCCTCCATGTTTCTATAAATGGGAGGCTGAAATATTTGTATAGAGAGTAGGAAAAATATATGAGCAGAAACTCTGCCGAAAACTATAATCAAAGCTCTGTAAAAACTCCTTCGAATTAATAAAACATCTATGTGGGCATATAGTTTGGTGCCATCCAAATTTGACCGAACCATGTTAAACTCCCGCGCTTCAACCCTTCTTCCTCCTTCCTCCTCTCGCCATCTCTCGTCATTCACCATCTTAACAACTGAGAAATAGCTTGGATTCCGAAAAAATCCCTCCGTTGGTCGGATTTAGGTTTAACCAAAATCCATCATCAACAAAGGCTGACGTAAAAAATTTTAAGATGTAAAGTATTAACTGATCAACTAATTAATTATCTCATTTTTTTACCATTTGCCTATGTCAAGTCAAATCCTTATTTTATCGTACTAACATAATAATTTTAAAATTGTAATTACTAAAATTTTAAATCTTTTATTACTATTAATATGAGAAAAAAATAAATAATACTATTACTATTATGTTAAGTTAGATAATTAATTTCTCTTATAAAAATCTATATAAAATAATGTATAATAATTATTCAAATTAATATCTAATTAATTATGTAAAACAAAATTAAACTAAAAAAATATATTCAAATAATTTTTAAAGAAAAGTAATAAAAAATAATAACATAGAAATTTACCTCGAAGAAGGAAACGATTATTGATTGAAAAAAAGTCCATGAGATAATGACTTCAAATGTGAAAGATAACGAATAAGAGGCGGTGAAGAAGATTTTCAAAAGGAGAGATAAAGAAGAGTTTCAGAAGAACAAGCGAAGAGTATTATAAAGAGTTGAAGATATATAAAATTAAAATAAAAAATAAAAGAATTTTAACCGAAAAGAGTAAAGAACGTGTATTGGGAAGAAAAACTGCTTACACAGTGCTCCTTTGTACAGAATCCAGCTTGTTGAAGCAGCGTTTGTACTGTCAATGTCAGCGTTGTCGCAGTGAATGTTTATGCCAAGGTAAACATTGCTGTTGGCGACGTTGCCCTTTAATTTTTGTTGTTCAACATTGTACTGGTAAATAGTTTTAAATCCGCACTATGTTGGGAAATTCATGCTTCTGCCACACTATACAGGCCAAAAAGCCCAAACAAACTGGATTCAAGTAAAATCACATTGCAGCGAATCTTAATTTGACGGGTGCGGACTAACGGGCTGGTCCGTGCCCTATTTTGATGGCTCTGCAATCCGACACCCGGTATCAAGTGGATCGTCCGAAGGATTCGGGTCACTGACATTGAAATCTCAGTCACAGGACACTGAACCAAATTTTAAAGCATAGGCTCGGCGTTGCAAGTTGCAACTTTCAGGCTCAACAAAACAACATGATAATCATATGGCTCATCTTGTTCATTTCTTTGTTTCTTTTCCTATTATTCAAATTCGCCACAGCATATGGTCTGCTTTCTCTCTCATCTAATTTGAGCTTAGGTTGGGAACAATTTTTTATTGATCGATACTATTTTTTGTTTTCCCATTTATCAGGTGATTTCACTTTGATGTCCAAGAACCACCCGAAACGTGAGGAAATCGAAGATAAGGTATGCAAAGACCATATGATTATTATAGTGTCTCCTTCAATTCTTTCTTGTATCTTCAGTGGCTTTATTTTATTTTTACACTTGCCCAATGTCAGGTTGTTTGGATTACTGGAGCTAGCCGTGGAATTGGTAAACGTTATTGATGTTCTTTATGAGACAGAAAAGTTGTATGCTGATTTTACTTACCCATTAATGTGATGGATATTTATTTTGCCTACAGTTCTTCTTTCTAAATCATTTCTCTAGTCTTACTGTTACCGTTACAGACCTTATCTTCTATTTCCTTTGGGCTTCTTTGGGGAATTGATCTATTTTGACAAGTTCTAATCACCAACCCAAACCTTCCTTCATATTCTTTGTAAGAGCATCATGCATGCTATTGCTTAAACCTCAAATTTTATCTGCTAAGGCATTTCAGTTCATCAAACATAATTTATTATTACAAATGATCACATTTAGCATTTTCATGATATATTATTGTTGAACACTTTCTTGTATAACATTTGGACAATGGATATGGTTGACTTTCTCTTGCGTAAAAATTGTGATTAATTTTTTAGGTTTCAGAAAACAATTGTTTGGGGCCTTATTGTGATAAATTAACTGAGTTCCTATTCTTTCCCTCTCATCTAAGGGGAGGTTCTTGCTAAACAACTCGCAAGCCTAGGGGCCAAGCTAATCATCTCAGCTAGGAATGAAGCTGAACTGGAGCGAGTAAAGAGACAACTGAATGGTATGGACTATCACTTAAAGCTGCAAGATGCCTCTAGAATGATATACACTGATGCCATACTTTATTAATATGTGGCTGGCATACCCTCAGGTAAGCATGCGCCTAATGAGGTCAAGATTTTACCCCTTGATTTAACGTCCGGAGAGGATTCTCTTAAGAAGGCTGTTGAGAAAGCAGAATCTTTATTTCCTGGTTTGGGTGTTGATTACATGATCCATAATGCTGCTTTTGAGCGTCCTGTAAGTGACTGATTGTTTGTCTAACTGTTACACGTTATAAATCAGAAACATCATTAGAAAAGAAAGGCCAGGACAAATTCTTAAACTAGAAGTTAGAAATGTAAATATGATTCAAATTGGAAAAAAAAAAGACTATCCTTCAAATACAACTCCTTTGACCACTGTTATATGTTTATTGCAATTACCTTTTCATACACAGCTATAATTTAATGACCAATCTTCAGCAATCTGTTGCTAGTAACCCTAGCCTAATGTTCTGGCCATAGATTGAGTATTCCTCAAACAAATATGATATATTTAGATCAGTGGAAACTTCCAAATCCAAATTATTAATGAGTTCACAAGCATTTCCACTTATGTAATTGGAAATCAATATGTTGTTTCAGTTTATTCAACTTCTTTGAACTTAGATGAAAAAGTTCATTATGTCATTGACCGTATCTGATTGCATACTCTAATTACATTCTTTGTGTATTCACTTCATAACCTAACTTGTACTTCAGGATTCCTCTCACTGTTTCTACAAGCATGTATTTGCCTTTATTTTATTTTTTTTTGTTTCAAAAGGTTGCATCTATTTTAGATCAATTTCCCCATTATTGAATATTGTTTACAATCTGTCCTTAGCATTTCCTTGCAATTCAGTTTAAGAGTGCAGCAATTTAATTTTATAAGGATAAGTAATGCTACCAAGCACTTTTACTAATTTTCTGGTTTTTATTGATGACACCTCTGGGTCTGTACTACTGTGTGCCTACTCCCCCTCCTGCGGAGGAAAAAAAACAAGACTTCAAACTAAATTGTCCTGCAGAGAAAAAGAAAAAAAAAGACGTCAAACTAAATTGTTTCTCTTAGATTGATGGAGAGGAAGTTACTATACTTGAAACTTAGTGATTTATATATAGACTTAAAAAATAAAATTCAACTAATTAAGATTAAACTAAGTTCAAATAATTATACGTTAATAAAGATTTTTGTTATTTTCTTTTCCTTGAGCTATAAATACGTATACTTCATAATTTTAATTTATTTTGAACTTACAATTTCTATGAATCATGTGTAAAAATCTTGCAATTATTTTTTTTCTTTTAAAAAAATTGTTACTTTGTATGCAGTTCTCATATAACAAGCATGTAAAAAGTTTAATTCTTTTTGACAATAATGGCATTACAAAAAATTTGGAAAATTTTCAACTTTTTTTTTTAAATATTACATTTTTGTGAAAAAGATGAAAAAAAATATAAAAAAATTTCACCAAAATTGCAACAAAATTTACTGGCACCAATTTTTTCCAATACATACTAGAATATGACCCATACCAATACCATTTCTTCTCAACTAGACAGTTTCCATATAGAGCTTCATATAATACAGCTTACTCAACCTTCTGTTCTTGCTTCACATTCGTGCAATTAATTATCATCTAAATATAAGATTAATTGGCACTGAAAAATTGACATTCTGTGAAAAGAAGATTTATTTCTACAGTATCAGCATCCCCCTCAACCTTGAAAAAAAATCCTAAATGTTGACAATGTGCTACATGATGTATGTATATCATTATTTGGCATTATAACACAGTGATGATGCTTATTAATGACATTGTCTTTACCCATCTATATTAGTGATTCTATATTATATTATATTCCTTTAATACACTTATTCGGTTTTGCAGAAAACATCAGCTTTAGATGTGACTGAGGAAAGTCTCAAGGTGCCTCATAAAGGATGCTCTTTTATCCATGCCACTGATTTATCCATGCTTTTTCTATCAAAAAATTTACCCATGCTATATTTAAACCCTTCTCCCCCCCCCCCCCCCCCCCCCCCCCTTCCCCTTCTTTTTTTTTTTTTTTTTTTTTTTTTTTTTTTTTTTTTTTTTTTTTTTTTTTTTTTTGTTTTTTTTTTGTTTTTTTTGTTTTGGTGTCGGGGTTGGTTTGTTGTCGTGGT
>JANHAO010013435.1:0-15857 GCA_026873985.1 Saraca asoca
TCCTCTTCTACAAGTGATTATCAAAATCTCAATAATCATATTAACATCTAAATCAAATGGATCCATTCAACTTAGATATCACAATTAAAACATAGAGGAAAGGACAGAAATGACTAGCAATTTGAATGCAAAATGAAGGAACAAGCCACATTAATCTTCAAGTTTGTCAACCCCTTATACTAATTACAAACTTAGCCTTCCATGGAAGGCAGAAAATACAAAGAAAAGGAAGGGAAAATGTCTTACTCTGCTACTAAAAAACTAAACTAAAAACTAACTCAAAAATTGAACTAAAAGCTAAAACAAAATGGACTTTGCCCAAGCAAAATAAAAGGCAGGTGCTAGTAGGTGAGTAGGCAATCATGAAAGCTATGTAGTCTGGTTTGCTTACTACTATTCCTTTTGCTTTCTACATATTTTTTGCAAGCTACTTCTTCTAATTTTTAATTAACATAATGAATTCCAGCTGGTTAAGTGTAAGCTAGCGCAAAGGATGATTCATTGGGCTCAAGATCCATGCCAATTGGGGCCTTAAAATCCAGTTTCTGCATAGGCCCATTTTGCAGCGATTCTGCCTCTATGTTGCAGCTCATTTTTCAGGCCCATAATGATCCATTTAGCTCAGGAAGTCTTCATGAAAGTTGTAGCTTTATATCTTAACTTCCAATTGGTCTTTGACCTCATTTGGACTTGTATAACTCCAGATATGGCCTGATCAGTGCACAAAGGTCAAGCTGCCCAAAATAATATTCTGATCTTGATTTTAACTCCAAATTCAGATAGCCAATTGTGAGATTTAGCCTTGGAGTTCTTCATGAAGTTTGTATAGCTATGTCTTAGCTTTCCTACAAGATAAGAATCAAATTAATTGGATAAGTGTAGCCCGAGTTATGATCAGAATACAGAAACTGCTTAAAATGGCTAAATTATGCAAAATTTATACAATGATTCCAATTGACACAAAATCATAAATATGCACTAACACAGTTGGAAATAAGTCATTTTGGACCTTAAAATGCTAAGTGAGAGGACAATTAAATGAGTAAAATAATTTGTTATCATCTGGCATGTGCCTATTGGGCAATACCAGTGTAAATTATGAAATATATTCATTTTCTATGTGTTTCTCTTTCTCTCTAAAGTTCATCATCTTCTAGTCAACCAATGAGATTTAAGTGAATATAATTAGGAAAAACTAATATGACTATAAATGGAATAAATGATAAAAGGCTAGTGATCATCAACAAAAGGGCTGGCATTTACGCCAATCATGGCTAAGGTTTTGGGTCATGACAAAGTACAAACTCAGAAATTTACATAAACTTTAGTAATGTCCCACGAGGCATAGTAGATATCTGTTAGCAGTAAACATCACTCTTACAGTATTCACCAAATATCAGTATAATTTGTTTGTTGGTCTTACAAGATTAACAATATGATGGAACTTTTGTAAGACAATTTCATGAATCAGTTTACAATTATGACAAGATAACGATTAAGGACAGTCAATAAGGATAAGAAAATTAGTTAAAAGGAATGTTATATATGAATATATTTTTAAGGAATATATTCATATTTATGTTTTCCATCTTCTATATTCATATATTATATGAATTATACTTACATGTATGATCAAAATGTTTTTAACCTAAAGATGGGTTAGCTTTTTTTGCTTACTAAGTGCTGAAATTGTACTTACCCATTCATTAATATCATTCAAGTTAATGAATTTATGGAAGCTATCTAAATTAGGAGAAGCTTTATAGATTGCATGTGTTTGAAATTTCGTACATGGTTCCCATGACATACTTTTGTGGTTAGTATTCATGTACCCAAATAATGGATCCTAAGTTATGGATATAATTTTCAAAAAAAAATTTCATTAGTCCAAAGGAAAGTAGAAATTATTTATTTAAAGTGATTTTCAATAAATCATGCACATCATGAGTCTTAGATAAAGGCATTCAAAAATCATATTTTCTGCATTATTTTCATGTTGTTAAATTATAAAAAAAGAGGATTTTTAGTAAAAAAAATTATTCATGGGTTCATGGGTCATCACAGAGTGATTTATGTCAATCACACCTCTGAATCTAGGAATGAGATACAAACTTTCTAGGCATTCTACTAAATACCATGATCCTTTAAAGGTATCAAATAAACGGATCAAATCAAACCAAGTTCATGCGGGCCTTAATCTGTATGGTCCAGTCTATTTAAGCCCAGTTGTTAAACGGACAAAAAATGTCCTACTAATAATTCAATCCACCTTCGATCAGACCAGTCTATCGACCAATTAGCAAATTAAAAAATTAGACTAGACTATTTTTAATTTTTTAAACATAAAAAATATAAAAAGGAAAAAAATTAAAATGCAAATCAATTTTTTAATTATATTTATAATATAACATATATAGTATATTAGAAGTTCAAAATTGGAAAAATAAAATAAAATAGAATTGAAAAGAAAAAGACAATCAAGAGTTCAAAACTAGCAAAAATAAAAAAAATGGAATAAATACATGATATAGGCCAATGCCAATGAGCAATTAGGCTATAGGTGATGACACTTCCTCAATGTGGCAGCCATTGGCTCTCCTCCATTCCGTTAGGCTGTTCGACTATGACCATTGTGTAGTGTCTTGGGCAAGAAGCATTGAAGCAAGAAGAAATCATGACATCATCTTCATTTTTCAATCCGCACTTCAATCTTCATCCATTCAAAATATTTAGGATTTTAGACTTCAGATTTTTAAAGGGGAACAATTGCTTTGCACCACGTTTTGGATTGGATTAGGTTGTTTTTTCTTTATTTCACTAATAGTAATAAGTTGGGCTAATTGTAATGGATTAGGTTGGGAGTGAAATAAAAATATTTAAAGCCAATCTATAGACTAGTCCGTATCTACACGGGCTAGTCTACTTAGACTTTAGCCCATCAGAGATGGCCCATTTAGGCCCACTTGTCAAATGGATTGCCTTTTTTTCTTCAATTCTAGTTCGCTCCAATCCATGGGTTGGTTCGTGTGAACCACGGTCTTGGGTCCATTTTGACACCTTTATGATCCTTTAGTTCCGAGAGAAATTGCAAATGCAATTGCCCCAATCCTTCAAATTGATGCAAACATAGTAACAAAAACTTTGAGCTAGATATGCTAGATTCTATGTACAACTTGATTCATATAAGCCCCTACCTCATAAACCTAGATTAGGCAAGTTCAAGCAAGTTATTCAATATGAAGGGTTAAATTCTTTCTACTAATCCTGTGGAAAGATTAAGCAGTAATAAGGTACATACCTCTGACAAGTGAAATCCATTACTTATCCGACTAATAATCCTTCAATGTCTATTGATCTAGAATCAAGTCACCAAAAGGAAGGATCAAAGAAAGTAGAAAATGGATGGTCCATTGTCATACATAAGAAATCCAGATTTAGAAATTCAAAAAAGCTAATATCAGAAGCTGATATGGTAGGAAAAATCAAAAAGGAAGGTCAAACCTTGAAAAAAATCCAATTAAAAATCTCCTTTGGTTATTCCTCCAGTCAGGGAATTTGGATACCTAAACAAGAAAATAAGAATGGTAGGATGGATTTGTTTCAACTCAATTAGAGAACTTTACTTTCACTCACCAAACTAGATCCCAAAATAGTACGGTATAGGTAAAGATCTGTTTCTAAAAAAAACTAGAGTTGTTAAGAGTAAGAAGGAAGTTCAGGAATCAGACATGCTCTTAATAGATACTACACCATTACACTTAACTTCAGATGATAAGAAAAAGAATGATCACTCATAATTAGAAAGAGCAAGTCTTAAAGCTAGTGACATAATCCATTATATTTCTCAACTCAAGGAAGACAAGAACCTCAAAATGGTTCCTAACTTTCCTAGAAGGAGCAGCTACTCAAACTTGAGGCAACAACTTAACTTGAATAGAAGGATTTGATGTTGAGTAACAACATCCTCCCAATTATGTCATGACCCAAATCCCTGCCTATGACTAACGCGAATATCAATTCCTAATTGATAATCACCCGCCTCTAACTTGTCACTATTATCTCTTTTATTCTTTTCTACTCATAATCACATCAATACTTTTGAATCACATTCACTTAATCTCGATTGGTTGATTAAGAAATAATAAACTTACAGAAAGAAAGATAGACATATTGGGATATAAACATACTTTTATTATGTGTAGAGGCATTAGCCAACAAGCACATGCCAGTTTAAGCATTAGTTCCAACAAGTCTTCTACAAGTCTCTAAAAAAACCAACACCAACAACAAACTAACTCTAGGTGCTAAACTGTACACCACCCCACATATCTCCACAAAGAACAAAGGTAACTAAAAAGTTAGATTAACCTATGTCTTGTCATGAAACCAAAGCATAGGTTAAACTAACTAAGCCTTTAGGGTATTCTGTGGCCATTCTATTTATAGATTTTCAAAAGATTAGTAAAATATATAGATAGATTGTTGAAACCCTAAGGGTCAAACCATCATCAAAAGGACATTTGGGGGTTCCAAGGGAATAATCTCAACTTCAGGTAAAATCTCATAGCCAGCTAAATTTAATATGATAACGTAAAAAATCTTGATCTGATACTCGCTTAAAAGACTCTCTATGGTGGTAGTAAAGACATTGGCAATGATTTCCAAAGGGTCATTGTTCATCCTTACTTTTCAAAAGGGGGAATAGGTGTAAATTCTTGAGAATCCAAAAACTAATCCACAAAGGAATGAGTCTAGAGCTCAATGAGATAAGTGCATACCTAACTTATGAATTTCTCAACAATAACAATACGTATGTACATCTAGCCATATAATCATATTTCATACTAGGCTTAACAAACAAGTCATAAGTCCTAGAGGCTAACCTTTGAATGGCATCACACCATGTTATCATGGACACAATACAAAGAACCATGATTTTCTTATGGCATCATCAATCATCATTTGTCAAGTCACATTATATCTTATTCAATATTTCTTAGAATAATAGTTCATATAAGAAGCAAACTAAATAATAACAATCAAAATTCTCCTTGTTACTCTTTTCTTGGCTTATCCCGCATAATTGCTAGGCTTATCCTTCCAAGTTTTACCTTATCCCTCACTTCAAATCAGAACGTGCAAATCTAAGATCTTGTTCATATACCCCATCTCATCACATCAATCACATCTCATTATCGTTATTTATCATCCTATGTTTCATGGGGAATTTTCAAGGTTTCAAACAATATCATATTGCATAATAATTATGTCACATAGTTCACATTCTGTCACAATCACACATTCTTGGTCACATTATCACCATAACTATTAAGGTTGTTGCCATAACCTCAATATAGATATATACATATATGCAGTTAGTAGATTGATTAATATTAGCTTATGATTTGCTCATTTATAAATTATTGACAATCATATTGGGAATTGATTGGGATTTATATAAGGTTAGGTCTAGGAGATGAGAGTTATTAGAAGAGAAATTATTGACGATCGAATTTGTTCAATTCAAGTTTAGGATCCCAAACTATAGATTGAATGTAAAAGAGAGAGAGAGAGAGAGAGAGAGGAAGAATAGGGAGACACATAAGTTTTTAATATGGTTTGGCTAAAGTCAATTTAACCCCTATGTCCATAGCTTTTATTACTCTTTGCTGAGTGTTTTGTATCTAATGATTGAATGTGTCATGTACAATGATTTCATCCCTTTTTATAATAGTTAGGGGGTTACAGTTTGAAAGTAAATCTATAATAGATAAGTCTCATGACTTGATTAGGATTACATAATAGATAAGGGTTAATGGTTATAATTGACTCCCATTTAAGTAGGAAACTGAATGGATCTTCTTAAGTTGTCGGTTGTGGACATGTGCTCTGATCTGCGAGTTAAGTCTTATTCTCAATGACCTAAGGTAGCTACTTTGCCCAGTGTTTGACTTCCAACCTTAACTCATATTTAGAAACCTAATGTCTTGATCTATCGACCTCAATCCTTGGTGAGCTTGCCCCTTATTAGCCAAGTTCATCCACTAAGCTTTTACCAGCCCATTTATGCAATTCCAAAAACACCCACAATATTAGCCCCTCGCTTTCAGTGTGATCTATGGACTAGAAGCTATAGTTCACTGGTAAAAGCTATCAACTGTGATCTATTTTACCGTTGTTTGGACTCTTGTCCTTTCATTTTGTCTGTGCCTACCCATGTCAATATTTTTGCAGTTAATGCACGTATTTTTTCATACCTGTCAGTCTGGCAAAGATAAAGCCTCACTTTTTACTGGACCATTAGATCAAGGGTAGTTAATCAGTCTCCTGATCTAATGGTAAGGATGATCAAGTTATATATGGTGAGGAAAACCCTTTTTTCCCTCTCACTTATTGCTTTTGAAAACTTGCACTTCAGTTTCATGCTTGCTTTTCAAGCTTTCATCCAATAACCGCCATTCTTCATCCTTTCTACTTCACTAAGTCTGCATTTGGTTTGATTTGCTGGAGATCAATTGTGTCATCATATGGATTCTATTTTTGGGACCCTTCTCATCCCATTGATTCAGTAAGTCTTCTGAACACAATCTTGGTTTTGAGCTTTTGGTTTTTGTGAATGTTTTGCTTTATGGGTTTCTAATATCTAGTGTCTTGGTTTGGTAATGTGCGCTCATTAGTCACTAGGAAATTTTTTTCCTTTTAATCAATTCTATAATGTGTTTATTTTCATGCTTGGTTATGGAACTAGCAACTGTCTGATAAAATGCCTATAGGTTTTGAGGTCGTAGATTATCAAGTTAAGCCCTTTTTCTGTCTCCCTAATTTTAGTGACCTGATAGGTTTATTGGTTGAGCCCCCTATGCTTTCAATGGTCTGGGTTTTAGATGATATATGGCGTGTATGGCCTACTGCACAGGGCATTCCCTGTTAGCTTTAGCATTTAGGTATGATCTATTTTTAGCGACCTAATCATTCCTTCTTCCATTGTAGATGGCAGGTCATAGACATGAAGGTCACCAGATAGGAAGCAAGATTATGACTCTCCAGCCTGAAGTGGGGAGTTGATGCATTTTATAGATGATGTGACCTTGGGGAGTGGTAAGGCTGCAGAGAGGTTCGAAGCTCATCCTAACCCCAATGAGGGCCAATAGATCACTGAGAGTCTGAGGTCCCCGACTGCTCAGTGTTCAAGCACCACCTTTCAATCATTAAACTTGATAAGCTCGAGGGTATAGTTGAAGCATTCCATCTTCCCAAGGGCTACCACATTATAACACCTTCCCTTGTTAATCATGCAGCTTATCCTCCTCTAGGATTTATTGCTATTAGTACCTATCATCTTGCAGCTAGGCTTAGGTTCATAGTCCATCCTTATCTCATTAATTTGTTGAATAAATTCAAACTTTCCCCCTTTCATCTCACACTAAATTCATATTCTTAGCTCACCTCCCTCGCCCTCTTATACCTTAGGAATAATATCCCTCCTCCTTTGGTGAAGGTTCTTTGCTATTTGTTTAGCATTAAGAGCATTGGTCAAAATGATGGCATTTACTACCTGACAGCTCATCAGACCGAGTTTAAGAGCATCGTGCCATAAGGTGATGCTAAAGGCAAGTCCAATGTGGGGAACTACAATTCCCACTGCTTCTATATTTCATGCCCTTCTCTGCATCATCTTCGTAATTTTGGTTTCATCCTTACTCCTAGTAAGCGAGCTGGGGACATGCAAGCTTGTCTAAATTCATATTCGATTTCTTGGTTTTGACTTCCTATTTCATTTTCCAAACAGAGTTGGCAAGGAGAAACCATTGTTAGAGGCTGACGAGGATAAGGTGCTGGGCCAGTTTGTCATCATAGACAATTTGAAGAATGATCTCTAATTTGACAAGGATCTCCTATGTTCGCATAAGCTTGCTTCAGCTTTGAACATGGAACTCACCAAGGACATCGGAGGTCGTGGATCTAAGGAGGTTGGTCCAGCAAATTTTTAGGAATATGAAACACGTTGAGGCTTAACCTCTGAATGTCATGTTCCTCTCACTTTGCTCGGTTTGTTATTGCTACAACTTCATCAGCCCCTGCTACTACTATAGCGCCTACTGCTACAAGCCAATCTCCTTCTGCCAAAGCAGCAGCATCCCCACAAATGCTGGCTCCCACCTTGTATCCTGAGGTGGTCGAGGTGGTTGAGGAGGCTACATCCCCATCCAATCCCCCTACCAAAAAACAAAGGGTAGACAATGGGAAGAGGGTTGTTGTCATTGCGAAGAAGTTGACATCTGAGGTCAAGGCCAATGAGCCACCTGCCAACCTTGGCCCAAAGACGGGGTAGTACTTTGACTTTCTCTAGGATAATATTGAGTTGATCCTAGGCCCTCACAATAAGGCCAAAGTGTTGGAGTCAAAGGAATCCTTGGGGGAAGGATTGATGAGTTATGTAGCTTGCCAAATCCTACTAGTAAGTAAAGTCCTTTCAACTTGGTTCTCTTATCTCTTTGTAATTCTAACTTAATCATTTGATTTTTCAAGGCTTGCTAGCAACAATAAAGTCAAAGAAAATGCTTCAAGCTTGGGACAAAGGGAAGAAAAAGCTTAGGAATGACCTAGCTATGGTGAGTGTTGAGGCACTACAACTGAAGGAAAAAGTTAAAGACGCCGAAGTTGCTAAGAAAAAAGCCAAGGAAGCCTTAGCTCGTGAGGTGGCAAATCATGAGGCCATCTCATCTAGCCTACATAAAATGGCTAATGAGCTAACGAGAGTGAAGGGTGATCTGGATGCAATGATGCAATGAGTTAAGGCTTCTGAGACGGAAAATGAGACAGCCAGGAATGAAACTGCTCTGGCTAAAGAAGAGGTCACTCGAGCTAAGGTGGAAACCGCTACACTGATTGCAAGAGCTGAAGAAGAGGTGACATCTAAGGCCACCACTGGCTTCTTGTTACTTTGTGGGAGGAGCATCCGGAGATCAATTTTTCCTTCTTCGACAGAAATATCCTTGAGTTCATCAAGGGCTTCGAAGAGGATGCGAAGGCTATTTCTCCCAACAAGGTCATAGTTAGCAAATAGAGCTTCTTTAGCTTGGGACCTAATTTGAAAAGAGAACAACTCATAGGTCACGGAGACTGCTGATGATCAAGCAATGGTCAACCTACCTATCTCACTTATAGACCCTCCAGACTAGGGCACAGCCTCCAAGGGTCAATCTTCCTCATAGGCCACAATCTATAGCTTTCTTTGGATGTAATTCTAAATCTTTAGACATAAATTCTCTTTATTGAGGGGAATTTTTTAATGGATTTTTTTCATAATATTTGTGCTCTATTCTTTATCCATCCAGATTTCCATAGTTGTTTATCCAGTAGTTTACAAACGATATGATGTTGTTTGACGTGGATGAGTTCTTGCAAACCATGACTTAATGATTATTAGTTAAAATGAATATCTAATAGGTCAATCAACCAATAACTTTATTATTGTCAAGATGAATGTCTAAGTAAGTCACATGAATGTGATGCCAAGTAGTAGGTTACATAGTAGGTCGCATATAGTGCCAAGTAGTAGGTTGCATGTGGTGCCAAATAGTAGGTCGCATACGGTGCCAAGTAATAGGTCGTATACAGTGCCAAATAGTTGGTTGCATATGGTGCCAAGTAGCAGGTCACATACCATGCCAAATTGAATGTCGCATGTTGTGCCAAGTAGTAGGTCACATGTGATGCCGAATAGTAGGTCACATGCAGTGTCAAATAGTAGGTCGTATGCGGTGCCAAATAGTAGGTGGCATACGGTGCCCAATAGTAGGTCGCATGCAGTGCCAAATAGTAGGTCACATAGAATGCCAAAGAGTAGGTCATATATGGTGCCAAATAATAGGTCACATACAATGCCAAATAGTAGATCGCATGTGGTGCCAAATAATTAGTTGCATGTAGTGCCAAGGAGTAGGTTGTATACGATGCCGAATAGTAAGTCACATGCAGTGCCAAATAGTAGGTCATATGTGGTGCTGAATAGTAGGTTACATACAGTGCTAAATAGTAGGTCACATGCAGTGCTAAATAGTTAGTCACATGCAATGCCAAAGAGTAGGTCGCATGTGGTGCTGAATAGTTGTCTCATGCATGCCAAATAGTAGGTCATATGTAGTGCCAAATAATAGGTTGCATACGATGCCAAAGAGTAGGTCGTATGCAATGCCCGATAGTAGCTCACATACGATGCCAAATAGTAAGTCATATGTGATGCTAAATAGTAGATCGCATACGGTGTCAAATACGAAGTCACATGCAATGCTGAATAGTTAGTCGC
Organism: Saraca asoca; assembly: GCA_026873985.1. Classification (NCBI taxonomy): domain Eukaryota; kingdom Viridiplantae; phylum Streptophyta; class Magnoliopsida; order Fabales; family Fabaceae; genus Saraca; species Saraca asoca. Next base: position 10,310 of record JANHAO010013435.1, read on the forward strand.
ATGCAGTGCCAAAGAGTAGGTCACATGCGGTGCTGAATAATTGGTCACATGAGGTGCCAAATAGTAGGTCACATGTGGTGCTAGGTCTTGGTAAGTACATCATGTTGATTGACTTTTTTGGATTAGAAGGGTGAGTGCTCACTTTTGGATTAGAAGGGCGATAACTCACTTTCAGTATAACATTCTATCAAAAATTTATTCAAAGGTTAGTAACCAGTCATTAAAATTTAAAAACATCGGCAGCCTTATTAATTTCAAAATAATGTTAGAGGACTAGATAAGCAATATTCAAATTCACAGATCATTTGGCCGAAGATGTCCAGTATCTCACAGCATTCCACTAGAAATCATGTTAACCATCCTCCCTCTTATCCCTAGCTTGACTTCATCTTTGAAGTAGTGTCAGGCTATGTGCTAATCGCCTCACACACATTCAATTCCATTGGGGGTTGGGAATCTAATGGTGAGTGTCTTGGTGCATGTGACCATGTCCAAGTCATTGATCGCAAGTCGCCCCAACACCACATTATATGCTAAGGGACAATTGATGATCAAAAAGTCTACCAAGATGGTTACCTAGCAACCTGAGTCTCCAAGAGTAATAGGAAGCCTGATCTACCCTACTGGCAGTGCTACATCTCCTATAAAGCCATAAAAGGGCTCTAGGGAAGGCTTTAGTTGATCTGAGCTTGGACCCAGTTGTTCAAAACGCCCTTGTATATGATGTTCACCATGCTGCCTATATTGATCATAATTCTTCGTACCTCAATGTTACTAATTCTAGCTCGGATAACCAGTAAGTCATTATGGGGAGAATGTATCCCTCGTGCATCTTCATCTGTGAAGGTGATGCTGTCTGAGGTCATCCTTGCTTTCTTGGTGGGACCCTTCAATTTACTATGTTCTGTGAGTAAGACTTGATTTGCTTTTCATATGTAGCATTCATGTGGCCTGTTTGAAATGCCTGCAATGTTAGGCCTATCATGAATAGTCAATATAGTTCTTATCGATGGTGCCTCCTTTTACTCAAAAGTCCATTGGCACTGTTATTATGCTAACCGCTATTCCTCAGGTTGCACCACATAATCCTTTAAACAACCTCTCTTGATTAGGTCCTTAATTGCATCCTTGAGTGCCTTTCATTTCAAGATATTATGCCCAATTTCATCATGATAAGCACAATACTTGTTCTTATTTCTGAACTGGTCAGGGGTCCTTATGGGTTTCGACTTCCTAAAATCCTCCCTATTCTTTTCCATCTTAAAGATCCTTTCTAGAGTGTTTGATAAGATGTTGTAGCTGTCATGGTCACCCTTACACTAAGACCACTCGTTCCTGGCCTTCTTTACGACCTGACTTTTGGGGTCATCATCTTGACCCTCCTTGCTGTTCCTGGCATTACCCCTCTTTTTTCTCTGATTGGAGCTATTTGTCTCATCCTTAGGTTTAGGGCCAAAGGTTTCCTCTCACTTGACTTCTTTGGCAGCTCGTTCATAGAATTCCCCCAGGTCCTTCATCGGATAGTCCCACAGAGATCACTGTTAAGATGCTCTCATCTAAGGGATTTCTACATTACTGACCTTATGTCTGAACCATGCAATGTAGTCTTTTAGTGATTCATTCTTTCACTAAAAAATTGTTACGAGATGGCAAGGTAGTGTAAGCTACCTTCTCTGTGCCTTGTACTAGTTGATGAATCTCCTCTGGCATTCTTCCCATCCATTAATGCTATTAGTTTTGAGGTTCCTAAACCATGTTCGAGGTATGTCTCCTAGAGTGGCTAGGAAGACACGGCACTTGACTAGGGGGTTAGTCATCTAAAGATCCATCTATACATTGGATGCATCTAGGCAGTCGTATAGGTCACTATCCTCATTGTATAATGGGATAGTGGGAACTTTGAACATGTAAGGGAAAGGATTTTTCTCAATCTCTTTGGTGAACAATGTCTTCCCTTTGTAACAATCTCAATGATCTTGTGCCTGAGGGCATTGTTCCAACTACTCTACCCTCTAGAACAGCTCCTCTGCCATATGGTCCTGAGCCTCAAACTGACGATTGGAAGATGGCCAGCTCCTGTTATTGTTATGGGAGTGTTGATCTGAGGTCCTATGCCTCTTCTACTCATGGCTTGGTATGTTTTGATCTGAGACATGTCTCCGATTGGTCCTATTTGAGCCTTTAGCTCGACTTGAGCCCCCATGTTGCTGATGATCTTCTTCATTCTCCACACGAGCTAGATGGACCCCTGACCTTGGTTGTGAGTTAGTGGAGCGAGTTGAATGGTTATGCTGAAGTACTTCTCTGGTTAGTCTCTTTTCTTAAGCTCCTTCCTATGTCTGTTAGAGAGCTTCTTTTTGTGCAACACCCCCAACCTACTCTTCTGAGCACTGGGCTTGGGCCTAAATCAATGCCCTAACCACTTTAGCCAACTCTCCTACTATTTTCTTCAGTGCTTCATGAAGTTGATGTGATGCTTGTATTCCATCAATAATATTAGGTTAGTGTAAAGCCGCTGGGGGTATGTTAACGGCAACACCTATGGTAGGGATAGCGGAAGTGCCCACTATGAGAAGGATTGAATCTTTCTGTTGTTCCATATGACCATCTGGTTGGTCAACTGTAGCATCTGAACTCCTAGGAGCTCTTCCTCTAGCCATCAAAAAGTTAAGGGGGATGCAATTTAGGGCCCTCCTTCTAGTGCCAAAATGTTGATGGTTGAATCCATTCAACTCAAGTTTAGGACCCCAAACTGCAGATTGAACGTAAAAGAGAAAGAGAGAGAAAGAGAGGGGAAGAATAGGGAGACAGCAGAAATTTTTAATATGGTTCGTCTAAAGTTAGTTTGACCCCTACATCCATAGCTTTTATTACTCTTTGCTGAGTATTTTGTATCTGATGATTGAATGTGTCATGTATGATGATTTCATCCCCTTTTATAATGGTTGGGGGGTTACAGTTTGAACGTAAATCTATAATAGATAAGTCTCATGACTTAATTAAGATTATATAATAGATAAGGGTTGATGGTTATAACAGACTCCCATTTGAGTAAGAAACTGAACAGATCTTCCTGAGTTGTCGGTTGTGGAAGCGTGCTCTAATCTACAAGCTGAGCCTTATTCTCTTAACATGAGGCAGTTACTTTGGCCAGTGTTTGACCAGTAACCTTAGCTCATATTTAGCAACTTAATGTCTTAGTCCAACGACCTCAATCCCTAGTGAGCTAGGCCCTTATTAGTGGAGTCTGTCCATTGGGCTTTTACCAGCCCATTTATGCGATTCCAAAAACACCTATAACAGAAATGAATTTAAGCTAAATAGGGTGCCTAAATCTAGAGGTATGATTAAAATTGCAAGTATGATTGTTGTTGAAACTCGAATAGAATCACGGGGATTTAAATGGGATGGTTTCGATTTAACTCTTGAGGATTTAGTACAAAATGTGAGTCTACTCATCCAAAATTGTATACTTTTAGAAAGTCCAAAGCATCAACACAATCAGAATCACAACTAGAATAATGAAATAGGGTAAGAAAGTTCGATTTGAATTGCAAGAAACTAGTTAAACTTTTGAGTTGAATCATAAGGCATAATGTAGCTTAATTTCTACAAGCATGATCACAGGGTCAGTGTAAATATGGTGATTCAACTCGTGAGCTTTGGAAATGTAGACAAATAGCACCCAAAATAGGGGAAACATTATCCACCTTTCACCAAATCACATAGGTTCAATATACCATTATTTTCAAAGTTTAAACAAGCATAAATTCAAGCTTTTCCAAACATAGAACCATATTTACATCAAAAAATCCAATGAAACTCAAACTTTGCTATACAATTACAAATACCCATTTTCTTCAACTTACACAAACATTCAGTGGATCACAATTAAATAATCACATTATAATTTATAAGAAAGGTAAGAATCACTGACCTAAGGGCTAGAAACAAGATATCAAAACTAATCCAACAAAGGTATTCAATTCTCTTAAAAAACAATAAAGAAGAGAATGTCAAATGCTTGGGTTTTTCAAGTTGTTCTCACATCAAATAAATATATATACCATTAGATTATGGTTTCATTTCATAGAAACAAGTTAGAAATAAAAAGATTTAAGCTCTAAAAACATCAGAAATGCATATGGGTTCATATGCCAAACTATGAAATGAATAGTAACTATTGGATTAAAAAATTCATAACTCTGATTATTCTTCATGAATCAATAATATTTTGATACTGAATTGAAGAGGATGAAGAGAGCAATTAGTAGTAAAAATATGATAAATTAATGTGAATGAGTAAGATATTCACTTGAAGAAAGAGAAAGTGTAGAGTGAGAAAGAGTAAGCTTGTGGATGATGAAGAGTGTTGCATGAAATGAAACCAGGGAAGGGCTAAAAGAAGAGAAAGGCCGGCCCTTTGAAGGCAAAATGGAAAAAGATGAGTCAACTTTGTCTTTGACTCATCTTTGACTTTAGTAACTTTTCCTATTTTCTCAACTTCAAGTCTAAGTTTAACATACTCACTAATTGCCAACAGTCATGAAATTGTAACATAAATTAATTAAATTAATTACCTTTGTAATGACTAAGATTTTACATTTGCTAGGTACCCATAACCCTAGTTTCAACTTCTCCAAAGTTTTTTAGAAATTAAATCTTGAAAACACCAATTTTATTCTATAAGCATTCAAAGTGGAAATTCGATCTTCTGAGGATTCCTAAAATTCATATAATTTATTTCCAATATTTTTGGACACTTCATATCTCAAATATATAGTTTAGAAACTATTAAAATTTTCAAATTTACCTTTTTGGATTTTTTTTGAAAAGCCATTTTATTACCAAAGTTAATTTTGGAAAACTCAAGGTATTACAATTCTCCCCCCATTTCAAAGAATTTGTCCTCAAATTTTAAGCAAGGATGGTAAGTTAAATAAAATGAACAAATAGCGATGAATAATATCTTATAATAAATATTTTTGCATGTGGTCTTACCAAAAAATTAGGGGTACTTTTTCTTGAACATTAGATTCTAATTCCCATGTAGTTTTTTACTCATCATGTCGTCCCCACAACACCTTGACCATAGGAACTTCTCTTGATCTAAACTTTCAAACCTATTGATAAAGAATAGTCACAGGTTGCTCTTCATAGGTTAGTTTGGCATTTAATTGAAATGATTCCTCAACATCGAAACATGGAATACCGAGTTGATTCCTTATATTTTAGTTGGCAATTCTAATTGATATACCATAACTCCTATACGTTGGTAATTTGAAATGGTCCAATATATCACGGTGTTAATTTTCCCTTTCTACCAAAATGCATGACTCCTTTCATAAGAGATACCTTAAGAAACACTTGATCGTCACCAAAAACTTGATATGTGTTTAAATAACCGCAAGCGCACGGCGTAGTTATAGCTAGTACAAGTGAATACGGGTCGATCCCACAGGCAAGCTATTTTAATTACCAAAATCTTTACAACTCAACTATCCAAATCAATAATAAAGAAATAAAAGAAATAGATAAAGAGAAACAA
>JANHAO010013436.1:0-15852 GCA_026873985.1 Saraca asoca
TTGCAACTGTAAAATGGGTAAGCATACATACTTGGTTATATTTATACTTATATATATATATATATTCAAACATGATTTTCAATGGAATTTGTTTACTCACTGAGTTTCTTAGAAACTCACTCCTGTTGTTTCCATGTTTTTCAGATTCTAAAGCTTTGCTAGACTTTCGTTCAGTGCACTACCTTCTGTGGAGATTGACAGGTATAAATGGTGTTGTGGTTTGGCAGTTGGATAGAATTTTATATGCATGTGTTGTACATGTTGTCTGAATGCCCTGTAGGTAGTTGTTGTGTATAGTCTGGGCCACTATGCATATGTTATATGTTTATACAGGGTTGATTGGGCGTGTAGCCCTTTGTTTTGTATGTAGGCCATGTGGCCAGATGTCCAGAAAACAAAGGAAACTCTGTCGAATTTTCGGTAGAGATAATAAAATTATTGTTTGATTAATGGAAATTATGTGCATTGGGATTATGTCTTTATTGCATGGTAAGGCTTGTAGGGGGTTTCCTAAAGGAAAGGGGTTCCTGATGATGACCTTCTACGCCGATCACGGATCCGGGAATTAGGTCGTGACATTAGTGACAGGTGCATCTGTCACTAATTTGCAAAGCTTACAAAAATTTGTTTGAATTACTAACAAAAATTTTGTTGTTAAATGTAGATTTTTTAAAATAATGCTAACAGAATGTCTGTTGTTATATTTAATTCATCATCTGTGTCTTATAAAATTGGTTGTAAGTAGGTTGCATTTAATGACAGAGTTTGTAATAGAATTTAGCAACAAAATATCAAATCTATCATTAGTTTTATTATTGATGCACTCTTTACTAATTCTGGCTCATTCAATGATAAAAGAATTTAACAACAAAATATGCTATTTCACGTATGAATTTTTTCGTCGTTAGACAATAAATTTCTTGTAGTGAAAATTATTCAAAGAAAAAAATATAAGATATAGAACATGTAGATTTCTTGTTTATTGACATTGATTTTATTTTATTTTTTTAATTTCTTGCAACCAAATTATTTATCATTAGTCAAGTAAAAGGATTATTACCAAAATTTTCTTCGTCCATTGTCACTGAAAGATCAAAGTCATATTTCATAACTGGTGCTTTTAAGCGAAATCATACTCTTTGCTTATATATATATATATATATATATATATATATATAATATAGAATAATTTTATATGATTTTTACATTTTTGGCGGTTAACTATTGCCTCTTATTACCCTCCAATAACTTTTCGCCACATGATACAACAATCATAACTAACTAGTATCATATCATGACCTAAGGCATAGAAGTCTTCTATTAGTCCAACACCTCCGTCAACATCAGAGGATCGATCAAAGAAATTGACTATAAGTAAGATAATTCTATACCTTAGATTGACTGTAAAACTTAACTGATCCATCTCTTGGAGATATAACTTGTATAGCAGAGCAAAATATCGGATATTGCTCAAAGAAATTACCAAATTAATTTTAGATCGTTAATAAGATCCGATAATCATTTCTATTGATTTACTATTTTCTCTATTCTACTTTTACGTACTCTATCCATTCACGAAGCAGATCCCCAATATATGGGTAAATTGCTTTTGATGTTTAGTAGTACAATAATACTGCTAGCCGTACAAACTAATTTTTATTTTCAAATGTAAGGGTTTACTTGAGTGGATTAGAAATGGTTGATGCGAATTTTTTTTAATTATTTTTTTACTTGTATTTCAGTCCATCTAATGTTAATTGATTCAAATTTTAGAATCGATTTTAATTATTATCGATTTAAACTAGTTTCAAGTGATTAATATCGATTTGAAAGTATTAAAAGCTTTTTTTTATTTTTTTTATGTAATTAATATTATTAAAAGATAGTAACTGTAATTGTAAAAGTATAGTTCCAATTTTAAAGTTAATATAAATTATTTTATAATTATTATGACTCATGTATAATACATATTTTCACACCAATGATATATAAATTCATAAAAATTATGCATTGGACTATACAAACTATTTATTCAACTACATGTTAATTAATTAATTAATAAAAATTTGTTGCCCAATAACAATTATCATATAATTTTATAGTGCACCAACAATCAATAATACATTACACTACACACATTCTTTACTATACATTCAATAGGAAAATACAATAATAAATAAAGACTTTGTTTAAGTGTGGGATAAAACTTTGGACAGATTTAGTTATAAATGGTTAAAATCTTTTTAGATTATTCTTAATCGTAAATTGTTTTTTTTCTCACAAAAAAAAATTACCTATTTTAAGTCATTTCTAAATTTTAATCGTTTTTAATCACTTAATTGTGATTTAATTTGGAGAGTTTTTTGCTTTTTTTTTTTTTTTGGGTCCAACCCGTTCAAAAGCTAACTATCAAACTAATGTTTTCATGATTATATATATATATATATATATATATATATATGAAAAAGTAAGTTCATCTTAATTCAAGCAATCTCACAATTTGAACCTTATTCACTTAAGACACAAGTGTAAGTTTAAGGACATAAAAAATTTAAAAATCAACCTTCCAATTCCATATATTTTGAAATTCCCTCCACCATAAATTTGATGTTATGTGTTCAACTACACACCCCCACGAGGCAAACGCAGCAAACGGACATTTCTCTCCATTTGAAGCTCGACAATACGCTTGTTAGCTTCGTTTAAGTTCTTCCTGTCATTTGAAACACTATAGCCAGGTGGCATAGCCCACATCTTCTGCGATATAAGATTCGCAAGTTGCTCGTATTTTTGGATCTGTATATCCAAGTCCCCTACATATGCTTGATCCAATTTTTGCAGCACATCCATTGCAATTTTTTCCACAAGTTCAGCTTCGATCCTGAAGTTTATATCAACACAAATTCAGAACTTGCCAAAAGGTACTTCACATGTACAAACGTGTGTGCGCACGCACGGTGTCTCATCAGAAACAACATAGTCAAACAGGCATTTCATATTAACTCCTGTTATTTGTAATTAATTACAAAATAAAGTAAATCAAACATAGCATTGAAGGCATGTGCTTAGCATTATCGATGATTAGAATCCAAATGGTAGATTCACACTACTTGCCTTGTTATTTACCCAGTTAATCGAAAATCAAATTAGTTAAAAAAATTATTTATATTCTTTTTATTTGTAGATATATGTTAATTAACTAGAAAAGTTAGTTGCAAAATTAGTTATATTCGAATCCATTAGGATTCCACACTAGTATTTGAGTGTGAATTGACCGTTAATGATCCTAGATTGTGTGATCAACGTTACTCTAAATTAAACTGAATGGATGTAAGAATTTTTTTCAAAGTAAAAATTAGATAATTAAGTGGCAGACCACTTGAATATTTTTCCTGCTACATATGAAGTCAGTTAGCTTTTTCAATTAAAAACTTTAATTAATTGTATAAAATTACCTATTGATCGAGCAATCCCACCCTGAAAGATTGGCTACTTCTGTCAAAGCGTGCCTCCACTGTTGCACCTTGTTCATGTTTCCCCTAAAGATCTGCTCATGTCTGTTAAATGCAATTGCATAAGTTCCAGTCTGGTTCCGGACAGCGGACGGATCTATGTCGTAGAAAACAGGCAGTATAATCTGCCCATACTTCCTTTTACAATCAAGTATTTTCACAAGCTCATCCAGACACCATCTCGAAGAAGCATAATTTTTTGAGAAAACAATCACTGAAAGTCTTGCTTCTTCGATTGCTCTGAGAAGCGTGGCCGATATTTCATCCCCTCGTTCAAGATTGTAGTCTATGTAGGTTTTGACTTCGACCCTTCTTAAAGCTGCATGAAGATGACTTGTGAAATTGTTGCGAGTGTCTTCACCTCGAAAGCTAAGGAACACATCATGCTTTTCTGGCTGAGGAGTACTACTCGAAGATGACCAAGACATATTCTAGCTAGCTTTCGAGTAGGAAGTGCTTGCTATTTTTGAAGACAAACAGGCACTTATTATTCAAGCTAGCCGTCGAGTATGAAGTAGTGCTTGCTATTTGTGAAGATATATAAACAACACTTGTATATTCGAGGCTTAAAAGGTAAGTTGTCTCTTGGCTGGCTTTAAATTTCATGGTTGACCTAGATTGGTTGTTTCCTTGTTCTTTCGTGGATAGAAATTAAAGTGTTCACAAAAACTTACAAACTCAGTCATGGAAAATGTTAAATTTACCCAAAAATATAGCCAAAAACATGAATGTATCACATGCGCCATTGACTATCTACATGAATCTCATTCCAAAAGTTTTAAAACAAAAGGCTTTTATTTGTTGGATGTTTTGTTGCGACAAGTTGGTCGGGATGTATAGAAATGCTCCCAAGTCATTTCTTCGATATAATTTTATAAATTAATGTCATATACACTTATTTTTTTCACAAACCGTAACTGATTACATATTAGATAAGATCTAATTTAAAGTCTTATTTATTTATTAACTTTACATGCATGTTCAGATACAGGTAAGTAGTCAATTAGTACATAAAGTGTTTAACATAAAATGCAATTATTATAATATATTATTTGTTTGCCCCGGAATTACAGCAGTAGAAATCACAAATCATCTCACACGATTAAAGCTGAGGCCTAGCTATATCTTATTACAACTTGAAATAAAAGAAGAAAATAAGTTTATTGACTTTGAAATTTGCAGCAACCCCTAAGCTAGAAGCCTTATCTGCAGTTATCGTGTCTATATATTTTAATTCAATATAAAGCTATGACTACTTCAAAAATTTATCCTTCAAGCATTACTGACTCTCGATTCTAAGTATAATATTTATGTTGACATTTTGATGCACAATGAGGACTACGTTAATTTATGCTAACATCTAGCCTGTCAATGCAATTTTTTTTTCCACATAACCTATTATTTTCTTCATCTCTTATGACCCAATAATTTTATGATTTTGCTTATGTCTCTTGAAAAAACAGTCTGGAATTAAAAGAAATTTTAATTAATCTCAATATATTTTTCTTGAGCAAAGAATTATTCTCCCAAACAATCCATCCTTCATTTAAACGAGTGTCTGACTTTGTCCCAGATAAATGATGAAGCTAACCCACTACTGGTATTTGACTAGTTAAATGATCGATGAAGCTAAAAACTTGGAACGTGTTTATAATTTCCATCCGAAATTCTCATTTTTTCTAAGTCTAACTTTGTGCCATTTTTCCCTGCTATTTGTTAGAAACAATAATTTTATAATTTCTATATATCTAAGTTTACGTTTCTTTTAAGATTATATTATTAAAGTTCATTGTATATAAACATATACTTTAAATGTTAAAGTATATATATTTAAATTTAAATAATTATTTATCTATGATAAAATTCATATAGTTAAAATCATTTATAATTTGTCAAAAAGTTATTTAAGTAGTTCTATATATATCCCATTATATTTAAAATATATGAATGGCAAGTAAGTGAAGAGTGACAGATATAAAATAATCTCTCCCCAACACAATCTCTGTCTCCTTTCTCTGCTCATAGCTTCAACAAGGGATCGAGGTTTACTGAGGCAAATATCAGTTCAATCCTTTAATTAATATTGTGAAAACCAGTTACTAATATATGCTTAATGGTCTAAAGGTTACATGATAAACAGTTTTTGAGGTTGGACTGTTTTGAAACCAACAAAACTGGTGAAAACTGAAATACTAGTTTAGTTTCCCCAAAAAAAAAAAAAAAAAATCAATTAGGTTAAGAAAATATTACACTATTCTTTTTTAGACTAAGCTGACTCAACAATTTATACGTCATCAAAAGTTAATAGGAAAAAAAATTAACACTTAATTAAATTTGAGATCCCTGGTTTAATTCATCTCTTTTCTTTACTATTTTTTTTTATAGATTATGAGCTCACATTTATTAAATTATTTATTATTTAATTCATTTATCAAATTTTGTATAATTTTTTTAATTTTTTATTTATGAAACATTAGTTAACTGTTTAAGCCAATCGAACCATGATACCAAATGAATTCTCCAGTTCATTGTCATGCCATGTTTTTAAAAACACTGCCTTTTAACGAATCTTCTATAATTATATGCTACTTTTAAATTTTAACTTTACTATTCTTTCTTCCTACCTATGCTGGACTGTTGCCATATGAGTTAATATTACAAAAAATTTTGGCCAAAATGAGTAAACATTTGTCATATCAAGTCGTATAAAAAGAAAAAAAAAAACACAAAACAAAACAAATCATAGGTATTTGTGTATGCCACTTCATGCAAATTTGGACAAATCTAATATCCCCAGTCTTAAAAGAACCAGAAAAATATATTTGGAAATTGTAAAATGCTATGACCAAAAAAATGGAAATTGTAAAATGCAAAAAAATATTTGTTTAAGAATTTAGTTTAACATTAACAAAGATAATTACACCTCTTAATTTTTATATCTGTAATTTTAATAATTCTAAAAATTATTGATGATATTAAAAATCACATCATTTTGAAATAAAGACCGAAGCTTTCACCTAACACACGCTTCATATATGCAACGGAATGTGACAAGGCACAATTTAGATGTTTTGTTTCTCTTATTTTCCCCAAGAACAAATGGGTTTTGCTTGTATTGTGGGCTTGGCCTAGTTCGGTTAGAGCCCAGGTAGAGAGAGCTATTTTCATTTTCCACTTTTATCCTTTTTATTGCAATTGAAAGTTGGAGTTTGTTACAATGGGTAGGTCACTGTTGTATGATTATTCTGGGTGATTAGAATTCTAATGCAAAAAGTCTCTCTTCCAGTCTTCCTCTAGATTCTCCCTAATTCTTCTCTTCTCTCATTTTCTAGCCATTTCTGAAATGAGCCATTACACAGAAGATCAGAGAAATTACATCACAGGATTGGAGGAGCATCTTCAAAATGAAGACTGGACAAAGAACATCCTAGTATCTAGCTTATCAACCTGTTGTATAGTTTACAACACGAAATGTATCACCATATGCCTAATGGACCAACAAAATGACTGGTGGCAGGGTTTTCATGAAAAAATAAGGACTCGTCAAGTTGAGATGCTGCCAGTCTAAATCAATTGGCATTAAGATACAACTTCACCAATAATTAAGATTGTGGAGAAAAAAGAAACAAAAATTCACAATCCAAATAATGATTTTTTACCATCTCAAAAAAATGATTCCAACATTTGTCTGCCTTCCCGCATTTCTAAATTCCTCTCATATATAGAAGATATGTTTCTTCCCGAATCAACTCAAAATGGGGGCAGGTGGAACATCGAGAGTGGTTCCAGCTTGGATTTGACCCCAGCCGATGAGACGCCAATGCTTCTCAACACGTCTACTCAGTGCAATCTTTTCCCCCTTGCTAGTGCAGACAGGGGAAGTAAGTTGCAACTTCGCCAAATCATTCTTTACTGCAATAACCCTCGCACCTGTTGACATTGAACCTATGTTCAACATTAGAATCTCAGCCTTAGCCAGCTTGGATACCTTTCCCTGTCTCTCAGAGCCTTTTGTCCGGACACCAAGAAGCCGTCGAAGCAAGAAGAAGTTCACCTGAAAGATCACATAGTAGAAGATTCAGGCAATCAGCCCTAAACAATGCTCGCATATAACACTTGCCAACCATGAAAGACACGAAGAAAAAAACATATCTCTACTTAGGCAGACAAAGAAGATGCATTGAATTGGTAACAGTACTTCACTTAATTAACATCTTGACCTACCCAACCCCACCAGATTGGGAAGCAAAAGTAATATATAGAAGCAAAAATAAATCATATGCTGTGATTACCCACTCGCTCAAAAACTCCAAATTGAAAATGTAGGTCAATACAATAGCCCAAATCTCAATGTATCCATAAACCACTAGATATAACCACCTACCTCAAGTTCAACAAAAACCTCAGGCAGGGATCCGACCTCTCCAAGAACTTGCCCCACCAACCTGTCAGCACGTGTCAAAGTGGGATCCATGGTTGTGCCTACACCAATAAGACCTCCAGGCACAGCAAATTGAAGTTCATTTTGCTCAGCATACAATGAAACTATTCTAGAGTATATAGGTGTGCATCTGATATTCCCACTCTCATCTTTGACAACTATCCCAGGTCGAACTTCAATGAACTGGTTTACCTTCAAAACGCCCTGCAATGCAAAACTTGTCAGACAAGTTTTACACAATGTTAACATCACAAACTCATTAGCTTCACAGGTAAAAAGGACAGAAAGAAGATTTTTCCCATTCAGGTTTAGAATTAATATAGCATAAACTGTCTTCCAAGGTCTTTTGAAGATAGCACGTATGATAAGCATCACAACATAAAAAGAAATGCCAAAATAAGCATGCCAATTGCCTCGACCTCATCTACCATCTATGTATGTATGCACATGGAGACAGCCTTGGGACAAAAAAAAAAAAGAGAGAGAGAGCGGCATCATTTTCAGGAATAGTATTTACAAAGCTTTCTGGATGCATAATCAGTTTTTGGCATTCTAGAATAGACAACGTTTCAGAAAATACATGTGATACATGCAAAGACACATCATACTAAAATTTAACTGGAATAGTATGAGCTGCATGTAATTCCAACAATGTAGAGCCAGTGAATGTGGAACATTCAAACATATCAATAAAAGAAGGCTTACCCTGAGAATACTTCCACCAGCTACACCTCCTTTGATTTCATCAACCTCAAACCCAGGCTTATTGACATCAAATGACCGAATCACAATCATATTAGGCGGGGAAACAAAATTTCTTTCAGGGATTGGGATCTTCTTCACAATATATTCACACACAACATCAATATTATACTTCAACTGTGCAGAAATCGGAACTACAGGTGCACCATCAGCAACGGTCCCCTGGTAAGCCACCACAAAGAAGGGACAGCAACACAAAAGTTACTGAAAATGTACTCAAGCTACAAGTATGGCAAAAGCCTCTACATGAAATACTTACTTGTATAAATTTTTGAATTGCTTCGTGCTGATTGATTGCCACATTTTCTTGAATCAGATCTACCTTATTTTGAAGAATTATTATGTGCTGTAGACGCATAATTTCCACAGCAGCCAGATGCTCAGAGGTTTGCGGTTGTGGACAGCTCTCATTAGCAGCTATGAGTAGTAAAGCTCCATCCATGATAGCTGCTCCATTAAGCATAGTAGCCATGAGAATATCATGGCCCTACAGATATTGAAAAAATGAAAACAAATATCACCTGGATGAAAAGGTAGAACAGCTATAGACATATAACAATCCCAACCATATTTAAAATCAGCAAGGAAAATAAATGTACACCCAGTAGAAATAATTTATTATGATAATAAGTACCAAGAGAGATATTATAGAAAGCAAATTAATTTGTAAGGCCAGACAATACAGATATTACACCGTAAACCTAATGAGATTAGGGCAATCATAGTTACCAAAATCTTACCATTCACAATTAGATTCCAGTCAGACACCTAGCAATTTAATTCATCCATACGAATGCATTGTGCCATTGAACCTTGATTAGAATTGTATGAATCTTACAATTCACGATTCAAATTCTATGATTCATATGATTCGGCTGATTCTAGCTATTAGATTTCCAGTCAGGTTGTAACATGATCGAGTCAAATTTTGCACAACCCAACTTTAGAAACCTTGTTTTCTCCCTTTTTGTTATAATAATATCTTTCATATGATTAGGAAGCATTATTTGACTATTATGTTATGCACTTGCATGCTTTATTACTCCAATATTAGTTAAATATCTATTTCAAAGACAATTTTCTCATTTCTTAATTATTTAGTTATTTTTGTATGCATATAATATTAAGATTAAGTCATTTTAAGTCTTGCACATGAATCTTACAATTCATGAATCAAAAATTGACTTTTCGATTTGCAATTCAATTCACGATTTGACAACCTTGATGGCAATGCAACCTCAAAGAAGGAATCATAGTCCAAGACTTTACCGGGCAATCCACAAAAGAAACATGTCTTAGCAATTTCATCTTGCAATTTTCAAACCCCAGCACGTCACACATAGGACTATCTTCTTTTCCACTTCCATATGCCCTGCAGAAGCAATTTAATGATATCATCAAAAGCCATAAATCAATTGAAAGTACAATAGTATTTGCAAAAATACCCACTTGTAGCACATGGGCCTAGGACACCGTTCGTCCTCACACTTATATATCTTCGCATTGGCATAGCCAAGCTTGATGGTAATGTTGCGCTCCAACTCATTTTTAAATCGAACAGTCTGCATATTTATGGGGAACATAGGAAATGCTATAAAATCAATTACCCATAGCTCAAGGAAATTGTAGAAATAATATAAAATGGTACCAAAAATAACCACCAGTAGTTACTTGATGGAAGAAAACCACTTTCTAGTTCCCTAAAAGCAACTCAAAATCTTTCCTCCCTTAGACTAATACAAATGGAAAGCAGGCAGATTATATAATGCAGAGATAATCCATGACAACACATGATATGAAAAATTAACTACATGAAATATATAGTTATAAACCAAATTCCCTACCTTCACAATCCCATTAAATATAGAGACAGAGATGATGGAATACCTGAACGCCTGAAATGGCTTTCACAACTGTTGACTTACCATGTGCCACATGACCTATGGTGCCTGCATAGTGCAAAAAATTTCATTTTGTCAGCATTTGAGACTAGTGGGTGATTTCATTTCAGTTATAGTTGAAACAAATCTGACATAAATTAATAAAACATTATACCTATATTAATAGTGGCCTGCCGAGATATGACTTCAGGAGAAAGTGGATGCAACTTTGTTACATCCAGTTTACTTAGGTCTTGTTCCATCAAACCCTTTTTCGACATTTTGGCAGCTTCAAATATAAAGTTCAATTGAGTAATGAAATTAGTATAAGACTTGACAATTTACTATGGTTGATAGTAATCTATCTGCACATCAAAATCACAGAACAATAAATCCACATCAGAATCTACTTGCAAATGTATAATACAGTACTAAGAGCCCCCATCAAATTTCCAACTGTAAGTTA
Source organism: Saraca asoca (assembly GCA_026873985.1). NCBI lineage: Eukaryota > Viridiplantae > Streptophyta > Magnoliopsida > Fabales > Fabaceae > Saraca > Saraca asoca. Next base: position 11,062 of record JANHAO010013436.1, read on the forward strand.
AAGGAGAAACAACCTAATGTGTAGCTATTATTAATGTTAAATAGCTTCCAATAAGATAATCTCAATTTGGTCATTACAAGTACTTACTTAAGGAACTAGAGTCCCTGATCTCCATATTCACTATCTGAATCACATTTCAAGTTATGCATAACAGAAATTCCAAGTATACCATATCTTTACAATTTCTTTGTTCATCCTAATGTCTTGGTTTATAAGAACTAAACCCCCCCCCCAAAAAAAAAAAAAACAATTGCTGGGAACTGAGAAATCACATCCCTCCTGCAGTTTCCTCCGCTTCTTAATCTATTATGTTTCTCATAAATACATTCGCTATTCTCTTTTCCTTTCAAATATCATCATAATCTTATGTATTTCGGAAATAAAATAATGCATAGAAGAAAGTACATGGCAATTGCCAAGTTATGAATAAAAATTGCCCGGCATACTCATTCCTGGAAAAATCCCAAATTTGGAGTTAATTTGAACACTAATTACCAGTTTATCCTACCCCAAAGATCAGGATCAGGGATAAAAGCTGCCCCCCTTGAACCTTGATTTTCTTCGAGTCATGCTATAAAGTACATATTAATACCCAATATATCATTTTAACTACATAAGTAATTTGAACATAGCACCCCAATTGCTAATGCCTATCTTCCAACGGACTTATAAAGGACTGACGAGAAAAATCAAATCTTCCCCAGAAAAATCACAATTAAGAGAAGCATGTTATTGAACCAGTGTATTGATATAGAAAAGATAAAGGGAAAGGAAAAATCTTTCCCCAGAGAGAGAGAGAGAAATAGAGATAAAACCTCAGAGAAGCTGAAACTCCTAGAAAACAAATTGCAGAGAAGACGGATGATGATGGCGGCGGCGAAAAAAAGAGTCGGCGGAACAGAGCCGACTGTGGAGATTAACAGGGACTCCGACGACGGTGGTTTGTGGATGAGAAACCCGAAAGGTAGACTCGAATTCGAAAGCGTGAAGTTGCTGCCGCTGGATGAGATTTCTGGTGAACTGAGTAGTATAAGAGAGGGGAGAATGCGTGCGGCTGAGGCTGAGGTGAAAATTGGAAAGAAACCCTAAGAAATGAGGTGGAAAAAAAAATTCCTTGTTCATCTAGAGAAAATTGTAGCCAATATCATTTCTTAATGGCAACTTTCTATTATGTTTCATTTTTTTACCAAGAAAAGAATTTCTTGATCATCAATGAAAAAATTGAAAAGTTTCATATGTTTATGCAAAGAAATGGAAAAAAAAAAAAAACTCTGATAATACTATCTTAGTGTCAGGTTTGCTTTTTTTTTTCTTTCAAATGCGACCCTGATTTGTTTAAAATATACATATTTCAATATTTTTAAGTTAATCAAAAATTATAATTTTAACTAATTTTAAGATAATTTTTGTGTCTAAAATACAAATAAAATATATGTGATTTAATAAAATATAGATTATTATGATAATAAAATTATGGAGTAAAATCTTTGTCTAACTAATTTATGGAGTTAAAAAATAAAAATATTTTCTATTCGGATTAAAACTAATTCATGTCAAATACTAAGAAAAATTACAAAATTTAACTATTGTGGTATTACATTTTGTCCAATATTGTCATTTTCTTTCGAAATGTTGCATTAATATTTAAGTATAGAACCTTATAATGATTTATAATATGAACATGAATAGTTTACAATTATTATAATATTTTTTGTGATTACTTTTCTCCATATTTCTTTTCATTTTATAAGAACATTCCCAAATGAGTTAATGAAATGTTTTATCCTTTACTTAATGTACACACAACGGCAGACCTACGTTGAATCGAATGGGCTCAATTTTTTAAAAAATAAAAAAATAAAAATGTGGTAGATAGATGAAATTAAAAATTTAATAAGAGTTAAATTAAAAATTTAATAAAAAAGTTAAACTTTTATGTAAGTTTGTCCAAATTTTAAGGCATAAATTATAAATTCTTCACTTTCTCTAGAAGCTTTTCCATGAAGCACCAACTATCATCGGCCCTCAACCCCTATTGGCGATAAATCTTGCATTTGTCACTGTATACATATAATACCCTGATTAAAATCAAAAATATTAAAAAGGAAAAAAAACTTTAAAATAACATTAGATGTGACTATAATACTAAAAATACTAACTAAAATGCTCTATCTTTAAAAGAGAACAAACCATTTTATTTTTAGACTTTATTTTATAAAAAAAAATATATTATATCACAACTAGAGCTTTGGTGTATACTTGTTAATCAATGTCAATTCAATATCCCACCGTTAAAATAGGATTTTGTTTTTAATCCTATTTTTCTTTTCTTTTTTTTTTGGCAGATATCAAGCTGTTAAAAAAAATTTCTTGCTCTGTTGTCTCTTCTCCTAATATAGAAATTTAATCCCAAATTTATTTAAGAGTAAACCGTCATTTTATATGAAATAGGTATTTTTTTTTCTTATTTTTATATCAAATCAATCCTACCATTAATTTCTTTATTTGAAGTCTAATGTGGTAGTTAAGTTTATCTATGTATTTTCATTTTAATCCTTGAAAGATAAAAGTTAAGTCAAGCTTTTAATATAAAAATTTTATTTAATTATATATTTTAATCTTTTAATAAAAATATTTTAAAATAAAAAATAAATTTATTATTTCAATTTTGCTTATATCTTTTTAATATCAAAGCTCAAATGTTATATTTAAACTTAAAATTATGTATTTATTTGATGTAAAATATATTCTTGAGGGAAATCTAATATAATATTTACTTTTTAATAACTAAAACAGAGATATATAAATAAATTAAATTATTACGTCAACCTTTAAACAAAGAAATTAACAAGAAGATTGATTTGATGTAAAAGTTAAAGAAAAAATATCTATTTGAAGTAAAACATATTTAAAAAAAAATCTAATGTAACATTTCTCCCTCAAAAAGCAAGATAGTGATTTACTTTTTATTTAATAAATTATGTTTCTTGATTTATTTGAATTAATATTTAATTAATATTATTTAATTATTAATTTAATAATATCAATTAAATATTTAATTAATATTTAATACTTTTTATTTAATTAATATTCAATTAATATTATTTAAAATCGTCCATTTTGTTATACACCAATATCCCAGTATTTATCTTTTCCCATGTTACTTGTTAAAAAATTGCAAGCAATTTCATGACAATTTAATTCAATCTTCATTATTAGCATATATTCAACTACATTTTTTTTATAATTCAACTATATATTTAATAATATAAATTATATATTAAACAGTTTAAATAATCTTAACAAAATAAGTTTTTATAATAATTAATTATTTTCTAATAATTTTTATTTTTTATTATTAATAATTTAAATTTTTTTAACTCGTGCATCACACGGATACAGTACTAGTTGTCATAAAAATATGGAATAAAATGAAAAGATTGTTTTGAGGTTTCAACTTTGAGAAAGCCATAAATAATGGGGATTAAATTCAATGATCATATCTTTAAGTTTCTTATAATGTGTAAATTCGAATTATTTGATAGCATTTTTCAAATAGTGCTCTCTTGAAGTTTCATTGAATACATTAACATTCTTAAAAAAAGAAATGACTATTTCAAATTTAAAATAAATTTATACCTACCAAAATTGTTGAAAGAATGGCTAATGAACTGATTATCAATAAAAAAAACTCTGATAGCCACAAATAAAATCAAGCATCAATTAACTATCTCACTCTTAAAACAAAATTTTGATTTTTTTCCTTTCAGGTGTTAGCTTTCTAGCTGTCTATTTTCCTGTCCATTTTTTCTTTTTTTTTTATTTTTTCCTTCTACTTCCAATTAATTAATTAGTAGTGTGTTCTGCCAATAGCATGTTATGTAATTTATTTACATTTAATTATCTCTTTCAAGTGAGCCACTAACTCAACTTTCTCAAATTTTTCTTCTTTTTTGACCTTTTACTTTGTTATGTAATCATGTTATTCAAGAGTTACATTTTGTATAATTTATATTGGATAATAGTCTTTTATACTAGTGACCCTCAAAATTTTTTGACTAAAATGTTATTCAAAAGAATTAAATATCTTTAAAAAAATCTAAAAATTGACCAAAACAATTGCCTTCTTAAATGTCCTTTTTTTTTTTTTTTACAAATTTTCCTTTGAGATATAAATGGGATCTGGGGGAGGGAATTATGCTATCAAATAATATAAAAGTTGACTTTAAAACTTTTTAATTACACAACATATTATATTAAACTCAACTTAAAATTTTGGCAAAGATGTTATCTTTTAAGGAAAATATTATGAGCTGCAAATCGAATAAGTAGGTAATAAGTTGCTAAAATTAGGAACATAATATTATCAATTATATTACTCAATTAAATAGAAGAACCAATGTTCATTCAAATTAATTTATGTCACTATTTTTATTTTTTAATTTGAGGTATACATTAATCTAATTTTAGATCCAGGCTCATTTTTTTTTTCAATTTGATATAATATGGTTAGACTTTACAATATTCGAAATTGCATAGTATAACTTTTTTTTCCATAATTCTCAAATACTAAAATTTAGATGATATTAAAAATGATTTTTTTACAAACTTGTGCAAAGCATGGGTTAAGAAGCTAGAAAGAATTATAATTTTATTATAAAAATAGAGAATCCCACAAGTAATAAAATAATAGAAATATCAAACTAAAAAAAAAAGAACGAAAGGAATAGGAGACTTCAATGTCGAAAATGGTCAGGGACCAGCTGGGAAATGATGATGGATCTATTATAG